>BGNK01002241.1:2416-108477 GCA_003297005.1 Symbiodinium sp. clade A Y106
AGGTTGGTCAAAATTGGCTTGCCCACGAATTTCACCAAGACTGGTAAAATTGGCTTGCCCACGAATTCCCAAAGACTGGTCCGGGAAAATTGGCTTGCCCACGAATTCCATTAAGACTGGTCCGGCAAAAATTGGCTTGCCCACGAATTCCATTAAGGTTTAAATATACATGTGAAAGAGAGGTTTAGTGGTTTAGGGTTCAGGGTGTACTTTGTCATAGTATAGGGTTTAGGGGGTTTAGGGTTCAGGGTTCAGAGTCTACTTTGTCATGGTTGGGTAGCATTATACAGTTTGTCGGGTACTTAAAGCCAATAAGGAATACATTCAAGTTTTAATCCTGTCCCAACCATGAACTAGTGTAGGGTTTAGGATTCAGGGATTACCTAGATAGTGAACGGGGGAACTTTAAACTTTTTGGCCATATATATATATATTAGCTCTATCTTAGAAAGCTTGAACTTTTTGGGGCCCGGTTGTTGAAGGAGAGAGTAGTGTTGAGTCTTACGTTGATTTAGCATTTCAGAGTTTTTTTTGCTTGAGGGTTCATGGTTTCTGGGCCGAGGGTGTAGAGTTTCGATGATTGAAGGATGGTGACGCCGGGTGTTGGGGGCGAGCTTGTCGGGTTTACTGGCTTGGGGGTACGCGCCTAAGTTGTCCGACAGTTTTCTGTAGGGTTCGGGGGTGTAAGGGTTCAGGGTGTTGGGTTCAGGGGTTCGGTTTTAAAAATCAAACGTGTGCGCGCAGGGTTGTGACTCAGCGGCTGAGGTATTTCGGCTTCTGGGTTGTGGGCTTGGCACTCCGGGCCGCTTGGGCTCAGGAGATTGGGCTGCAGTGGGGAGTTTGCTTGCAGCTTAGGATTGGCCATAGCTCCAGTCGTCACCGCTTGGCATGCGCAGAATCCCCATCCCAAGGTCTTTACCGTTTCGGGCTTTGGGGAAGTAGTTTTGGGTGTTGTACGGGTTGAGAACGAGAGGCGGTTGAGCAGGTGGGGTTGAGAGCTTGGTCTGAAACCCCAAAACCCACAAGCCCCAGAGCCCTAAGCCATGTAATTAACCGTAAGCCCCAAACGGCCCTAAATTTTCAGCCCTTTTCTGTCAAACCCATCGAGGTGCGGCACTTGATCCGAAATTTCGCCAGATCAAAGTTGCGGCCCAAGGATGTGGCTTTTGGTGTTAAGGATACCTCTGGGCTTGGAGCTTGGGGGCTGTGTAGCCGGGTTCAGGTTTTGGATGGCTTAGGGGGTTTAGGGGTTAGGGCCTGGCCGTATAGCCTGGTTTAGGGTTTCGGCCGGTTTAGGGGTTAGGGCTATGTCGCCGGGTTGAGGGTTTCGGATGGCTTAGGAGCTTTTGAGTTTAGGCTTTGGGCTGTAAAGCGCGCATGCTGTAACTTGTGGTGTACTTGTAGTAGGGGTTCTGCGGCCCTAAACCCTAAACCCTAATTTACAAATTCTAAACCCTGAACCCTAAACAGGGCTTAGGGGGATCTAGCGTCGAAAGGGCTGATCGGGCTAAGGGGGAGCGAGAAACAGGGTATCAGAGGGTTTACAGGGCGAGAAGGGCTGTTCAGGTTTGAGCAGGGCCCGTAAAGGTATGTTATCCAGGGTTTGCAGCTTCTGTCATCCTCAAGTGCCCACAAGGAGCCATTGATGTTGACCCTAGGCTGACCAGCACTTGGCTTCATTTTCTGCCTTAGCCAGGCAAGGCATGCAGGGAGCCGGGGACCTCCGTCCCATAGCACTGCAACCACCGGCAGGCAAAATACTCAGCATCGTGTTATGCGATCGACTAAAGCCGTGGATGTCCTAGCCCAAGCTTGGCCACAGTTCGCTTATTTACAACGCCGTGGGACGGCGGAAGCGATAGCCCGCATTGCAACGCACTGCCAAAGAGTTCGATCTCAACTTCAGGATCAGAAGCTGTATGTGCACGCCGGCGCACGGGTGCGCCCTCTCGCGGGCGGTGCGCAGCTCTCCATAGATCCCGAAGGCTCCATGTACCCATATAGTAGATACTTAGGCCTTAAAGTACCTATATAGTATATAGGGACCCCTTTAAGGCTTAAGTATCTACTATAAAGGTACATGGAGCCTTTGGGGATATGAGCCAGGGCCAAGGGCCGCATGCATTGAGCGAGCTACGTAAGTCCCGTGTGGTAAGGCTTGCTCTGTTTCGATTTTTAGTGGAAGGCTTGACTTATTTATTGTTGGGACAGGGGGTTCTACATGGTTCTACATCAATGATGCTTACGATATCACTGTTAACAAAGATAATGACAGCGATACTAATGACACCAATGACAGCAAGGCCGACGATGAGAGTGTCAAGGGTGACCACATTGAGACAAAAGCCCTCGCAAACCTGAAACGAAAGAAAAGGGGATCTCAATGTCTGCTTTCAGGTGTACTGGCTAGTCAGCACGCCTCCAATACCCTGCTCCCGGCTGTCAGACCCTTGCAATTGTAATGTAGGGGCCTTAACAATAAGAATAGGGTTTGGGGTTATCTTATACTATAAATATGATAAGGAACCCCCCAAAAAAAACAAAACAACTTTTCTAGTTATCAAGGCCCCTGCAGTATGCAAGCTCGGTAGCGCGTCCGCCCCTCCCCCAGCCCCAAGGATTTTCCGCAATCGGATGATCTTCATTCGCTCCTTGGCGGCATTTACAGGGCTTCTCTATACCCTTATAGTTACCATTTAATGGAACCCCTAAAGGAAACCCTTAATTAATAACCCCCCCCCCCCTTGGTTGNCCCCCCTTGGTTGATTGCTGGCCCCGGGGGGGGGGATTGACTATTGAGGGGGGGGGGGGGCGGGCGTGGGAGTAAAGTAGTACAGTATCCAAAAGGTACAGTAGTAGTACAGTAGTACAGTATTCTCTCTCTCTGCAGACTTGATGCGGTCGTAGTAGCTGCAGTTTCTCTCTCTCTGCAGACTTACACACATACAACACAGAACAAGACAGCTTTTTGTTATAGCCGGCGGAGGGTTTCGTAATTGAGGGGGGGTTTATAATTGAGTTTCGGGGGTGGGGTTTTGTAATCGAGGAGGGGTTTATAAAAAGGAAGTTAACATTAAAGGAACCCTATCCTATCTCAGTCAGTAGTAATGGTTCGAGAGTTCCAGGGTTCGAGGTTCCAGAGTTTTAGGTTTCAGATTTCAGTGTGCATGACGTAAGGTGGAGTTTGCGCAAGTGCGGAGCAGCAGAGCTGAGAATTGGCTTAGGGTTTAGGTTTAGGGTTGAGCGTGTGGCAGGTAGATATCAGCATGCAGTCGGCAATCGCCAGTTTTAAGCATCCATACCTTAACCTACCAAACCCTACTTTTTTGTCGGCTCTTATTGTAAACCCTAATGGCCCTAATATGGAATTTACAGGGACCCGACAAAAAAAGTAGGTTCTGGTGGGTTAAGGTAATCTTACACCCCCGACATTGCCCGACATATAACCCCCTCTAAAGGAAGCCCTATATATCTCTTTAAAGGAAACCCTAAACCCCCTCCCCCCCCCCCAAGGGTCCTTATGACTATAAGCCTTAACCCCGAAGCCCCCAGCTCCTCACCGTTATTTCGCTTCTTCTGCTTCACCGAGGCATGTGCGATGCCATTATTCGAGAAGCACCTTTGCACGTCTTCTCTGCCCGAAACCAAGAGAGTATAGATTTAGATTTCAGCTGTTCAGGTTTAGCATGTAGTATGTAGTACTTCGTATTCAGGTGTCTAGGGCGTCTAGGGGGTTTAGTATTTAGGGGTCCTGGTTTTCGGGTTTCGTACTTAGGGCTTTAGGGTTTAGGGTTCAGTGTTCAGGCTTGTTTGAGAGCGTTAGATGGATTGTGTCAGGTTCAGGTGTCACGGCGTTTGCTTATTTTTGCTAGAGTAGAATGCAGCCCAAAAGTTGGAAACCCAATAGCCTCAGTCCTGAAGAGTAGTACATAAGGAATCCCAGCACTAATTGTCCTTCAGTGGGTTTCCAACTTTTTGGGTCTTACTATCGGACGAAAAAGGGTTTAGTCGTGAGGGTTTTGGGCTTTATGATCTCCCTTGTCTGCTGACTGCTCGCGCTGTAGATCTTAATTATTACCGGGAGCGGTCTTTTCTGTAAACGCTTTGACTTCCAAGGCTTAAATTTGGCTCGGGGTTCAGGGTCTAAGCCCCGAACATAGGTCTATAAACATTGGTGTGTGACCAGTTCGGAATAGTATAACCTGTTGCCTTGCCTTACTTTAGTGCTGCTTTCACGGGACAGCGCAGTATTTCTCATTATTCAGGCCCTTATTGCAGCCCTTGCATGCCCTAAACCCCAAGCCCTAAACCCTAAACCCTAAAACCCTAAACCCTAAACCCTAAACCCTAAGCCTGCGACGGAGGATCTGTTCATGCGGCCCATGCTGCGACTCTCCAACGATCCGGTCAAGAACGTCCGGCTCTACTGGGCCTGGGTTCTCAGACGTGGGCTCCGACCATGGATTTTAAAGTACAGTAGAAGCCTAAAAGTTGGAAACCCAATAGCCTCAATCCTCAAGAGTAATGTATAGGGAATCCCAGCACTATTTGGCCTAAAGCCGGTTTCCAACTTTATGGGGTTTACTGTAGGGCTTTCAGTTCTGAGATCTCTTGGTCTATGGTCTGGTTTTTGGGGTTTGGGTTCTACCCCAGAGGGTCCATATACACTACCATTATGGTTTTGGGAGCCTAATTCCATAATAGGAGTGCATATGGACCCTCTTGGTAACATGGATTTTAAAGTAGGGTTTTGGCGTTCACTTCTCACAGTCCTTGGTCTATGGTCTAGGTTTTCGGGCTTTGGGACGGTCTTGGGTTCAGTATGTACCGACTAGAACAGCAGAGGATAACATCATTTTGCAGCATCGATGCTTGCTTCGTCATCACCACCGTCACCATCAGTAACATTAGAACTGCCGGCATATAGGCATCGAAAAAGACCAACGCAAACACCGACGAGAGTCATCATCATCATCGTCATGATCATCAACACCATCATCATCCTCATCATCAGTATCATCATCACCACCATATTCATAACTAGCCTCTACATCAACAGCGCTGTCATCGTCATCCTCGTCATTCGTCATCATCTCATTCAGGAGCAACATCTTCATCGTCGACATTGTCGTCAACATCATCATGAGCATAAACAGCACCGTCCTGCTGTTCATGTTTTTATTTATCGCTTACGTCATAATTCGCGACATCCTCGAGGACAGCAATAATGACAATCAAGCAGCTGCTATATACAAACAATACGGATGCGGAACATCAAGCACAAGACTGAAAGACCGGAAATACCAACATCAGCAAATAAATTCAGGACCACCGGCGGCGATCATCAACCTTCCCGATTATCACAGTTACACCAAGGTCCAACAACATCGTTCTCAACAGCGACATCATCAACATCATCATCATAACCAGCAGCATCACAGCAGCATCATCATTGTCATGATCCACAGTGACGGCGGAGTTGATTGCCCCGGACTGGTGGGTGGCTGGGTTGCCCCTGTGGCCGCAGTACTCTCCCAGCCCAGGCCGTTCTCTAGAAGCCCAGGTAGTCACTGTGCTGCCACACCTCCGCAAGGTGGGTCGACTTGGCCCGGAGCTTGGTCATGAGACTTTCACGAACATGAGGTTGCAAGGGTTTAGGGCAGTTTGAGATTTAGGGCTTGTCAAGGTCCGTCCACAGCTTGTGTGCAGGACACTTTGATATCTGGAGCCTGGTTTAGAAATTCATGTCCTGACAGCTTCCCATGCGTGACTCAGCAGTGAAGATGATTTGCATGCGAGTGTGCAAGTCGGAGGGGACAAAGCTCAAAGGTTGAGCACCGCTACATTGCTGAACATGCCTTCACTGCCGAAAGATGTCAGACTAATACCAGGGTAGTACTCGCAGCCACTTATTGTTACGGTTTGAATATATTTACGCACTTGATCCCTAAACCCTGAAGCCTGAACCCTAACCCCTATACCCAAAACCCTGAACCCTAAACCCTGAACCCTAAACGCTAAACCCTAAACCCTAAACCTTGGACCTTCAAAGCCGTTTTCTGAATCTACCTCGGCCCGGACACCCGGAACCAGACCTGTTCGTGCCTGCATCTGGCGCCACTGCTGATCTCAAGTGCACGGCCGAAGTCTAGTCAGCTTTGTTATGGTTCGGGGTTTCGCTTATGATTTCGAGCTTCGTGGCTAGGGAAGAATGAGCTTCCGGGACTATCAGGGCACGAGGATTCTTCGGCGCAGGCCTCTTTGTAGGTAGGAATCGTCGTCCGACATGCCTTTCGTACATGCTTCCGATCGCTGCTTCTTTGTGCCCGACAAGGAGCTTCGGCATTTCTGCTGGGTTCTGTCAAATTTAAATCAGGAGCGCCCAAGTCACGCCGAAGTGGTCAAAGCGGTGGCTAGTGACAGTATCCTGCCCTTTCTTGCGGTGTGCTGGCAGCAACGTTCCGTGGTGGCTGCTGGAGGTCATCACACCTGCGTGGTGACGCGGAACAAGGAGCTCGTGTGCTTCGGGCATAATGACTTTGGCCAGTGCGAGGTCCCACCGAATCTTGGCCCGGTGATCTCGGTTGCTGCGGGCTCCGAACACACCTGTGTTCTCAAGGCCAGTGGGGCAGTGGTATGCTTTGGAAACAACGAGTTCGGACAGTGCGACGTGCCCACCAACCTTGGCCCAGTCGTTGCGGTGGCAGCGGGAGGTATGCACACCTGCGCGCTGCAAACCAACGGTACACTGGTCTGCTTTGGCCAAAACAGCCTTGGGCAGTGCGATGTTCCTGCTGACATTGGTCCAATCGTCTCCATCGCTGCAGGGGGCGCCCACACCTGTGCCGTCACCGCCACTGGGCAGCTCGTAGCTTTCGGAGACAATCACTTCGGCCAGCTCAATGTGCCACCGGGGCTGGGCCAAGTGACTGCCGTGGCTGCCGGAAGTCACCACACTTGTGCTCCTCGGCTTCTTTCTGTTATATCTCGTGCAGGAGCGCTTGTTTCGGGTGAGGTTGCAAAGAAGTTTTGATGTTGTAGGCCTGACCTTAAGCTGCCACAACCTGTTTTGTGGATGTTATTGGTGTAGACCCATCTAGTTCCAAATATGGATTTCGTAAGAACCCTACAATGTCCTACAAAACAACTAGGTTATGGTATCATGTCAAGGGCCAGGGAAGGCCATAATTCTGATTCCTGCAGGCCGTGACGGCTTCCGCGGCCCTCGTCTCCTTCGGAGGCAACATCCTGGGCCAGTGCGATTCACCCCCGGACTTGGGCCCAGTGGTGGCCGTGGCTGCCCGGCTTCTCTACACCTGTGCGGTGCGAGCCACAGGACAGCCGGTTTCGGGGTTTCGATTGCTCTTACTGGCTCATTCTTTTTCATTGCCCCTATGGCCTCTGACCAGTTGATGTAAGTAATATCAACAAATGCCATCGCATGTGCCATCAATGCAATCATCATCAGCAGGAGCATCTTCAGCAAGTATCTTCGTCTTCATCACCTTATCGTTTCTTCTTCTGTGGCTTACAGGGCTTTGCTGCTTCCTCTTCGTATTCTTCACCACCAACATCAGCCCCACCACCACCGCCCGCCGCCCACCGTCCACCGCCCANCGCCCACCCCGCCCACCGCCACCACCAGCGCCCACCGCCACCGCCGCCACCACCACCACCACCACCACCACCACCACCACCACCAGTATACATAATTCGACCGTGTCTTGCTATGTCTTACTGCGGTCAATGCTACTACAATCATGACACCGTGCCTCAGGAGAATTGGTCTGCTTTGGCTGCATTGACTTCGAGGAGACAGCCATCATGTTTGGGCGATTATGTACTCCCTCTTCTGTCTTGGTTCCGGTTCGCTCTACTAGCCTCAATGTCAATGTCTAGTGAAAAATGAGGTGAAGGAAGTTTACATTTGGACGAACCTGAGCCATTGTCCACCCTGTAATACTGTAAGCCTATACGATACCACAACACATCGTCGAATAGGGAAAGTTTGAAAGCCGTCGGCAACTGAAGACCAGAAAAACTGCACCCTTCATATCGAACACAAGAGGATCCACGATAAATCGAAGAGGGGCCATATGCAGAACCGCTAGGGATTTGTTAATCAAGTCCTACATCTTGTGCGTCTTCCTGGTGTTAGGACATGCACCGACCTCCCGATCTTGGGCCGATAGTGGCCGTGGCTGCCGGGACCTGCCACGTCTGCGCGGTGAAGGAGTCGGGGGAGGTGCGGCTCCAGGGCCCTTACTCTGCCAAAGGGTCCTGGGTGCTGTTCTGGGGGACCTAGTTACCGGTATGAGGGATTCTTCCCCAGATCATATAAGTACTACCTAATATAGAGACCCTACATTCTACTACGTATAGGTACTTTGGACCATTTGGGTGTGGGCATATATAACTTGGAGTTCAGAGTATGCAGTGAGATGGGTTGAGCACAGGATTTGGGCAGGGTTTGTGTCCCAAGGTTTTCAACCCTAAACCACTGTGCCCTGAATGCGAGCTTTTTTGTAGGTTCTTATTGCACTCCCGAATATAGAGTTTGTAAAGGACCAGTAAGAATGACCCTAGTAGTGTAGAGTATTCTAACTGTAAGTGTGATTGTCAGGAGAACCTAATAGATACTTTCTACGATTCTACAGGCATGTCAACCTAGTTAGAATAGTAATAATCTTTGTGCTGGAGCTAACCACCTGCCACACCTACAGATGAACGTCCTCAATGTTAATACTCCAAGTTTACACTCAAAACGAGTCGCCCTCAGCTTAAAGCCACCCCAAGTAAAAAGAGCCGCAAGCCATTTGCAACACCCTGTGCAGACCTATACAAGCCCGACAGAAACCTGAAATAGAGCGTCTGAACCGCAAACCCTAAAGCATTATACCCATGCCTTTCGTCTCCTCAGCCGTACACCCCTACACCCAGCCTGCACCCCTACACCCTAAACGCTTAATGGGTTTCGGGGTCAGGTTTGAGGGGTGCAGGATTAAACCCTCCACGCCCCAGTCCTGAACTCAAAGCCGCACCAGCCCCCGTCCCTCAAATCCCACCGCCGCAAGACCCAAGGCCCCCTGAACCGAGATCACTCTTTAGAACCTTTATTACTTTAGTTGAAGAAGCTGCATCACCCCCATAAAATCCGAGTACTTTAGTTGAAGAAGCTGTATCACCCCCATAAAAATCCGATAGAACCATTCAAAGCCCCTGTAAGACCCTTGTATTGATTATCAGACCCTGCAAACCGGTATAGAAGCCTATAAACCCATCGCAACCGCTTATACTACTTCTAAGACCCTGCAAAGCCGTTGCAGAACCCTGTAAACCCTTTCAAAGACTTTCGAGGCTTATAATTATAAGGCCCTGCAAAACGAACGCAAAATCTTACATACTTTTTACAAACCTTTATAATGCTTGTACAATGATACCCATGTTGAGAACCCTGATAGTATTTTCATGATGCAACGTAAAACCGTTGTAGGATGCTTGCAAAATCCTTTAAGCCCTTCAATATGGGTACAATAGTTACCAGACTCCGCAAAACCGCTGTGCAATCACCATCCTTTCAGCCCAGGTGGTTTGCTTTGGGCACAACGACTGTGGCCAATGCATCGCTCCCTCTGAGAGCCTCGTGGCCGACTGTGGTCTTCGTGCTAAGGGTTAAAGGGTTACAGTGAACCCCAGAAAGTTGGAACATGGGTTTAGGAGGATTGGTGCTAGGATCCACTATACTTTGCCAGAAGGGCATGAGGATACTGGTGTTCCAACTTTCTGGATTCTCCTATAAAGGGTTAAAGGTTTGAGGGGTTTAGGGTTTAGTGTTTAGAGGCGTTGGGTTTGAGTTTTCGGGGTGAGGGTTTGGGCTTCAAACGTTGCGCTTGGGTTTTTTCTGGAGTTTTGCTGGAATTCGACTGACCATACGGTAGTACTTGCTCCTAAGCCCTATAGGCCCTAGCTGCTGAGCCCTAACAATGGAATGTGTGCGTTCGCGACGGCCGGAATGCCGGGTTAGCCATGGCTACCCATGGCCGTAAGCCGCAAAGGAGCATCGTCCTCAATAGCTTTTGCACAATGTAGGAACCTGATTAAGAAACCTTGGGCCTTTATTGGGGTTCCTGAAATGAACCCTACTATTTTGGGGGTTATAGGCCCAGGGTTTCTTAATCAGGTTGCTACATTACTTCGTATAGCTTCCGTCACTAATCTAAACCCTGCACCAATCTATTTCCGCATAGAAACCCCGTAGCTCTTGGTCTAAGCATGTGCTCGGGCATGAAACTCTAGATCAGACAGCAGATGTCAATGTTTCCGGGTTCCTGCTCCGCAAGAGCATGCACTGACGGTCGTTACCATCCGTTATGCTACTGGCAGCTACTGAAGGTCGTATACTCTAGGACTCATAGGTCTCGCAATGGCAAAGAGTGTCGAATGCTCCCCTTGGCCAGGAATGCAAATTTTCGCCTCGGCAGACACATGGGAGTTTCCGAAACTTAGGGATACCTTATTTAGGGGTCCTTATAATAAGGCTCCTACTATTTAGGGTACTACATTAGCGTCCCCTCATTTTCGGAAACTCCCACATTGTGCAGCTTCTTTCCATGTCGAGTGCCGGAATTGGCAGCTTTCCCAACGGACCACAGCAGGCGTATTATGGGGCGTTAACAATTACCTACACTAGTTTGGGGTCATGATATTCTAATTCTAGTATATTATTAACGCTACTTTTTTGTCGGGTTCCTGTAAATTCCACATTAGGGTTTATAATAAGAACCGACAAAACAGTAGGGTTTGGTAGGTTAAGGTATATTAGTGAAGGCGCAACCGGACTCCGAAAGTAGAACGAAACAGTGAGACGATTTGCAAGCTAGTCCTGAAAGATCGCTTGGTCCTTTGGGTCACACACTGCTCTGACCCAACTTGTTTTGTGTAGTTGAGCTGCTGGTTGAACGGGACGTTGGCGCGATAAAGGGCAGATGGCAGCAAGTCGTTCAGGTTTATATGTCTACCTTAACCTACCAAACCCTACATTTTTGTCGGTTCTTACTATAAACCCAAATATGGAATTTATAGGGGCCCGACAAAAAAGTAATTTCCGAAGACATCATACCGACATCCTTGCGAGAACTTCTCTTGCATCTGGAAGTGTGGCATTGTAACCCATGACGATGTCGTCGGCCATGATTTATACATAGCATAGACCAGGTCATAGGTTCTGGTGGGTTAAGGTAAGGGTTAGGATACCGAGGGTTCGCGAACCTTGAAACCCAAGGGGCCGAACCCTGAGCTCCGAGCCTTCACCCCTAAACCCAGAAGCGAGCAAAATGCTAAACCCTAAACCCTAAACCCTAAGCCCTAAACCCTAAACCCTAAACCTCTCAACAGCCCATACTCCTGAATAGCTTCCTCGACCGAATACTTCCAATCTTAGACGCCAACTGCTGCGGCTGTGTTGCGTCTTGAGACGTTTCGGTGTTTGCGTCTGCGGCCTCCGTTCAACGGTTTACTGGTAGCACGAGATTGATTTCTGTAGACCCCTGGCCCTAGTTGATGAACCCTCTAAACACCCCAATAACACAAACGCTAGCATCCCAGTTGTAATCCTGAACCAAGGCGAAGAGGTGTATCAATCAGGGCCCCCTCCCTGGAGCAAAAAAACCCAATCCTAACCACCCTAGACGCCAGACCGTAAGACCCTTAAGCCCTAATCACGGTTTAGGGTTTAGGGTTTAGGGTTTAGGGAGTCTACAGTAGTGGAAGGATTTTGCTCTGCACGCCGCACGTCTTGCAAAAGAGTCGGATGTGAGCTCATGTGCCTGACGGAAGATTGAGGCTTTTGGGGCCATGTAGCGGTTTATAGCGGCTTAGGTCTTCGGTGTTTAGGGTGTTAGGGTTTAGGATGTTTCGGGTTTCGAAGTTTGGCTGATTCGATTTTTAGGGTTTAGGGGTGAAGTCTTGCCTTCAGTTGCTTATGATTCTGAGTTTTACCTGTAGTCCCGAATTCCTTGAGTACAGTTTAAAATTCTCGGGTTTAGGGGGTAGAGATCTCCCTTGACATGAAGCCTAGGTGAACTCTGAAGTTGGTGTGGATTTCGAGGGTTCGGAGAGCTTGGGATTCAAGTGGGTGGTTGTCAAAATTAGGGTCCCGTTTTGGGTACCCTAAATAATAGGTGCCGTATTATATTAAGGACCCAAAAAGGGACCCTAATTTTGACAACCACCCAAGTAGCTCAGGTGGATTTTTGTGCTGACTGAGCAGGGATGGGGTGCGGAATGGAAGGCAGTCAGCTCCGGTTGCAGCACGTAGGGTTCTGCAGCGTCATTAGGACTCCAATGGTTTTTGGTATAGTGTTCAGGATACACGGCCCAAGGCCTTGGGTTCAGGGACTAGGATTTAGAGTTTAGTGCTTCAAGGGCTTGTAGGGCTTAGGGGTTAGAGCTTAGGCCGTAGAGAGTCTGAGGCTCTTCTGGCTGTCGGGCAACTACATCCTAAACCCAAACCTGATACTCTAAACCCGAAGCCCTTAACCCTAAACTTAAGACTTAGGCACTACACCTAAATCCGATACCCCGTGAACCTCCTACCCGCTCGCGACCGTCGAACTCTGCTGCAAGAACGACAGACTCTCACTAGCAGACTTTGGTTTTCGTTAGACCCTTAAGCCCTCAACCCTATCATCTTAAAGGCTGTCAAAACAGTTGCCCTCCAGAGTGGTAAGCAAAACCTAAACCGTAACCGCTCCAACCCCAAACCCCGAAATCCACAACCCTAAACCGCAGTCTCATCAGCATATCCCAGCCATCAAATTATTTCGAACTCGTGCGACCTCAGCCGCTCCAAAGCCCTTGAGCCAAAAGCAGAGAGGCACAAGGAGCCCAAGACCCTTTATCCTGGCACATAAACCCTACGAGAATAAAAACAGTGGCCTGAGAAGTGTTTAAGGTAAGTTGCGCCCTCTGGGCCCTAGGGAAACCCACAGTATAGACTCTAAAAGGTTGTACCCTCATGTGGAGAACAGCCCCAAAAAGACGATCAAGTTTTTAAAAATTCTCCTGATAAACCATGTAAATCGAATCCCTCTTGCTCCCTCCTCTCAGGACAGAAAGGGCCCGTTCTCGCGGCCGCCGTGCGCATGCGGCGCACTGTGGGCGACGCAGAGGCGCTCTCGGAATCTCTCGGATGCACTTATCACTCGATAGCATATACATAGACTGTACCTTATATACTTATACCTTACTTAGAAAGTTCCCCGATCCTTTGAGTAAGTTGTCGTGTTGCGGATCTCTAGAAGGGCTCTGGAGGGTTGGGGTTTTTAGGTCCGGTCCAGGGGGGTTTAGGGTTTTGGGTTTAGTGGGTGTGCCGGCTCAGGTTTGGAGCTAAGGGACTACGGTTTCGAAGTTTTGGGGTTTAGGGTTTAGGGTTTAGGGGTTTAGGGTTTAGGGGTTTAGGGTTTAGGGTTTAGGGGTTTAGGGTTTAGGGGTTTAGAGTTTAGGGTTTAGGGAGTTCCTAGTTTGGCTTGCTGGGGTTGATGTGGCTCAGGGCAAGGCAGCGACTCACGCCGAAATGGTAACTTCCAACTGAGAAATTCACAGTGGCTTCGCGGTTCGTCGCTGTGAGTTCGGGCTTTTGGGCCACAAGGTGCTTGAAAGTTCCCACCACTTAGCCCAGCATGCATGATTCGGGTTTAAGGGCTCGAGATGCCCCTACATTAGGGTTGAGGGAACCTGTGTTATGTAGGCCTTTCCAAACTACACGAGGGGGGCTTCAAATTCAGGGCACTGCGGATCCTGTATTCAGCAGGCAGTGTGGATGAAGTTCGGCTTTTTCCTGAGAAAGTGCGATGCTCATTCAGAAATGCTAGAATCGTAAACTATGCAGCATCAGTGAGGAGCAACGCTAAGCTGCGCAGGAGCGTCAGTGCCAGAGCGGTCAGACAGTCCTGCACGAAAACTATAGAGAGTAATTATCTTCTACTTTACCCCAAAGCCAAAACCTAGTCCCGCACCCTGCACCCCAAACATCCCCAAACCCTAAACCCTTTACATTTCGATTGTTCCGACCAGGCGATCCTTGAGCCAAACGCTTTCCTGTTGCAGGTTTCGGCTCAGCAGGTTTACTTGTCTCAGGAAGTTTGGAATTTCCGATTCCGGCATGGCCACCCGCGCCCCGCTTTTGGGAGAGAAGACGCTCGGCCTGTTAGAAGTGCAGTTGCCAATGTGTTGGGCTACATCTACTAATATCGGAGTCGGAATACTCAACAATAAATGGTATCCTTCCTATACAGTTCTTGCTGTAATGTACTCCCCATGCAAACACCGAACACCTCTAGACACTAAGGTCCCTATATGAAGGGTTCGGGTTGGGATCTAAGGTATACAAAGAAACAGCACCATGAAATCTCACGGATGTGCAGATATAGCCGGCAGTGGCCGCGTTTAGGGGCTCAGGGTTTTCCCTAAACCCAAAACCCGAAAACCTAAACCCTACAAGACGGAAAGAGCCCACAAAAAGTTTAGGGTTTAGGGTTTAGGGTAAACAACAAATGTAGGGTTTACATAAAAACGAAGTAGCAAGCCGAGAGCCCAATTGTCTTGTGCTTTGGGTGCCAGGAGCCGTGGGTTTCGGCCCAAGAAACCTAAGCCCTAAGTCGCTGAACCCTAAACGGCCCTAAACCCGAAACCCTAAACCCAATCATAAACCGCAAACCCTAAACCCAATTATAAACCCTAAACCCAATCATAAACCGCAAACCCTAAACCCAATTATAAACCCAAAACCCAATCATCAACCCTCAACCCCAAACCCTAAGCAAAGCAGGCTCGTAGGCTCGCAGGCCACAGAGACGACCATAACCCTGAACCCTCAAGCCCCGGGGGCCGAAAGCTCATAGACCCTACCTTAAGCCACCAGAACCTACACTTTTTTGTCGGGTCCCTGTAAATTCCATATTCGGGTTTATAATGAGAGCCGACAAAAATGTAGGGTTTGGCAGGTTAAGGTACGTATAGTCTCCATTCTCATTGTTTTTTGGGTTACCTGCATAGGATCCTAATGCTAAAGTTGGTTCAACCCAAAAAAACGGACTGCAATGGGGACTTTAGGTAAAACCTACGTCGATAGCTGGAAGCCCAAACCCTAAACCCTAAACCGGGAGAAAAGGTCGAAGTTTTCGAGGCCCGAAGGGAACCATGCAGTCGGCCTGTAGCCCTTAAGCATAATGTAGGAACCTGATTAAGAAACCCTGGGCCTATAACCCCAAAATAGTAGGATTCATATAAGGAACCCTAATAAAGGCGCAAGGTTTCTTAATCAGGTTCCTACATTACTTAAACATTCCCGCAACCCTGGACCCTAGCCTAGTTATTATATCCCCTAAAGTCCGTCAATTACACCTGAGCATACCCCAAACCCAAGTCTTTTTATGAGGGCCGTTTTATGTGGAGTTCGTGTTGGGAATCTCTGCTTCGCATGAACCTGAACGAACCCACAGTTTTGCGGCTCGCTTTAGGGGTTTGGGGTTTAGTGCTTTAGGCTGTAGGGTTTTCTTGTTAGGCTCTCCTTGCGCATGTCCCCGAGGAGGTTTTTGGGCTACAGGTAGGGCTCAGAGTTTCAATCATGGTACTTTCAACTACGGAAGCTGCCCGCATCGCAGCACCGCGAATAGAGCGTCCGGCAAGCAACGGGGTTGGCAGCAAGAAGTCATGCAGATACAAGAGGGGGAATTAGGGTCTGATGTTTAATCCATAGTGCACCTCCTTTTAGTTGTCCGACATATTCATTTTGGTATCCTGACGAGAAGCAGCACAGAGCCATGAAAGAAGTCCACAGACCGTCAACAGGTCAAAATTCGGTACCCCGACCTCTTAAATCTTAAGCCCACTGCCCTGGTGCCAAAAGTAACTCTTGCCAGAGAAACACGCGGTTTAGGGTTTAGGGTTTTGATCCTAAACCCTCAGCCAGTAGCCATGTGCAGCGGGAGAGGGTCAAACCTTTGTGTTCGTTCTGTTGTGACTCGGGCTTTGGGTATATGTTTCAAACGACTCTTTCACAAGTCCTGAATGCATTGCTCCTAGAACCTCCCTGAGCCTGCTTTTGAACAGTCCGAGAGAGAATGTTTGTCCGTGCTGGATTCTTTGAGGAAGCAGGCACACTCCAAGGCGTCGATCTTCTATGGCGCGGATGAGTACCTTGAGGCGTGCCATGTTCAGACTTTGAAGAAATCGCTTAATTGCATATGGGTGGTTGTCAAAATTATGGTCCCTTTTGGGGTCCCTAATATACTACGGCACCTATTATTTAGGGTGCCCAAAAAAGGACCCTAATTTTGACAACTACCCATATGCAGAATCTAAGACTAAGCCCCATACTCCTCAGGCCTCAACATAAAGACGTCCTCCGGCTTGATAAGGCTTGGGGTCTTTCAGACAGTCACTAACTTGAGGCTTTTTTTTGGGGGGGTGGGTCGAAGGCCGGCTCTGAGGTATCAAGATCCTAAACCCTGGACCCTAAATCCTCTTCTAGCTTGTTGGTTCGCTCTTGTTGGGGGGATCGTTCCACCAGGATCCTTCACTGGGTTTTTATGGCTTAAGGACCGGATGATCAGGGTTTAGATCTGGGGCATGCGCCCAAATCTGAAAACCAGAGCACCCGATGATGATGGAATCGAGGTTTCAGGGTCGAACACCTCGGGTCACAGATATGAGCTGTGTAAAGCTTGCGCATCAAGTTTTAAATCCTAAGCCCCAAGACCCGAGGCCCTGAACCCCTAAATCCCATGACTGACCCTAATCTCCAAACCCCCAGGCCCGTAATTCCGGATATCCTAACCCCTTAACCCCTAATTTGGGGATCAGCCGTTGGAGGTTTAAAGTTTCAATTTCCGAGTTTCGGGGCGAAGGGTTCCGAAGTTTTGAGGGTAGGCAATTACCAATCGTCTGCATTGTACTTCCTTTTGCTGGTGTTTAACCAACAAATACATGAAGCAAGGTAACCAACTAACTACAGGGAAAGTCTCTCAACCTCGAAGGCTTAGCTCAGAAGTCGAAGCATTGGCTCTACCCATCTCTGTTCCTTGATAGACGGAGTACCACAACAAGAACGCTGCCCTTAACCCTACGGGCACCAACGACCAAACACCGCGCCTACAATCACAAACTGAAGAAGCAAAGACTGGAGATGCAGAGTTAACTTGTACAGACTCCCCAACTAAGCCTACGGTTAGTGCAGATGCGATTTCGGGTTGAGGGAATGAACGTTCCGACATGCTGACTGCAAGGCGAGCTCAGTGCTTCAGGGTTCCTAGCAGTTTACCCAGAAACAGCTGTTGTAATTAGGCACCCATTGCATAGGTGCTTCTTCCTCTGCAGTCCTGACAACGATCATCTCACCGTGCAGGATCTGTAATTAAGGGCCTGAACCGGAAGCCCAAGGCTTCAACAAAAAACCGTAACCATCTGAGATGATAGTGAGATACAGTAGTAAGAGGAGGAGACCCTTAAACAACTCTTAACTATTGAAAACTTTCGTCCGGGCCCTTAACCACGCAGAAAGCTGTCTGTGACTGTTCGCCCGCCAGGAGCTGAAGAAGAAGCTGGACGAAGTGACCAGAGATCCCAACACCCTTAATTAAGGAATATACCTTAAACCTTAAACCATAATATTAAGGCCCCTATAATTTAAGGTATATATTCCTTAATTAAGGGATATTGGGATCTCTGAGTGTGGTTTTAGGGTTCAGGGCTTAGGGTTCAGGTTCAGGGCTTCGTACGGGCCCAAAGCTTAGGGTTTATGGGGGTTTAGGGGATTAGGGGTTTATGGGGATATAATTAAAAAGGCTTTAGAAACAAAGGTTGCGTAAGAAAGTCTATAGGGGAAATCCCTAGGGGTTCAAAGTACCCGATGATTGGGTCTTCAGGATGATCAGATTGTTGTAATTGCGCAACCGGGTCCTGGGTCGCCGGCGGTTGAGGGTTGTCAGAAGAGCAACTTCAAATTCAGGCCACCTTCAATTCAACAACCCAAGCCCCACTGTTTCCTATGACGGCACTGACTGCACAGCTGTTTCTGTGCTGCGGGTGGGGGATGTGTCGATGTTGATCGGTGTGAAATGTTTTCGAAGGGTTTGGAGAGTGACAAAGGCAGGATCACTAGAATCAAGGCATGCTTGCATGCACAGCGACATCGGTTTGACATCACGGCAGCAGTACTTTCAGGATGCCATGCCACGAGACTGCCGATGCTGCATCAACTTTTGTATGAAGCACCCGCCCCCGAATGTGCGACTGCCGCAGCAGCTGGAGTGGTTCTAGACTTTACATGCCCGCTGACAGGAAACCTTGACAACACCACGCATCCCGAACCCTAGCCCTTTTCGGTCCATGTCTTAAAGGCAGACACCAAGCAAACGTAACAAAAGAGCACAAGCCCCAAAGCCATGATGGGTACCTTTTGCCTTTACAGGACAAGACGCTCTCAGTTGTCTGTCTTGCACACTTAACCCAAAAGCCAAGCTGTAAACACTGCGTGCAAATTTTTCGCACTGCCTCAATTCCCAGAGTCTCTGGGTTTGACAGTTGCGCCGCAGAGAACTCAAGGAAGTATGCCCACGATCACGAGATCGCCGCCATGAAGAACTTGCTCCCAGGTGAGCCACTCCTGATTCTGGCGGGCCTGTCTTTTGCGTAGCCTAAGGGGTTGAACAGGAGTCTTGCTAATGCAGGAGTCTTTTTACTAAGTAACAAGTACGCTTCTTCTTGTGAAGAATCTTGATGTTGTGTCCGTACTGAAAGGCCCGAGACCTCAAACTTTAATCTCTAACACTGAGCCCTCACACAAATCGTAATTTTAGGGCTGCCAACGTCTTTGGTGTAGGTCATTGTCATTTATATGGTTATGATTACACTGAGGATATCGTGGGATTTTCGTGGGTCTGGAGTTTGCGGCTTAGGCAGCTTGGGTACTGTTCTGACTGGCGTCCGTAGTTTTCACTGCGATCTTGTTTTTGTTTTCGGTTTCGTACCTAAACTTCAAGGTTTTGAGTTTTGAGAACAGTTCATTACGGTGCTGGGTGCACTCATATCAGTTTTCAGGGTCACGATGTAGCTCTTCGTTGCTTGAGGGGTGCAGGTACGTTCCTTTCCTTCCCATAGGAGCCCAACAGGCCCAACAGCTAGTCAAGTTACCCGCCAAACCATGTTCTGTTCCTTTGAAATCACGGTATAGAAGGGAGTTTCCGAAAATTAGGGGTGCCTTACTTTGGGGTCCTTCTAATAAGGATCCTACTTAGAGTACTATATTAGGGTCCCCTATTTTCTGAAACTCCCATATATAAGACCTTGGAACCCTAGCTCTTCCTTCCCTGTCCTTCCTGGCATGTTACTAGAGTCCGGGTGGGAGCTCATAGGCTCCATGTGTTGGACTTAATTCACCGAATCTGCCGAACGGATCTAATCTAGGGGCCTGAAAAATATAGGGTTCCTTTAAGGGGTTCCTTAAAGGGATCTATAGTAGGGTTCTATATTAGGGGCCTTAATAAATGCCAATACTATTTTTGGGGGGGTTCCTTATTTTAAAGTATAGTATAATGGGCCCCAAAACCCTATTCTAATCGTTAAGGCCCCTATAGTAGGTTTAGTGAGTCATCAACAGCATCAGTAGATCCATCTTCTAGGAAGGAGCGGAGCCGAGCGCAAGACGAGTCTAGAAGAACAATGCAAGCCCACCCTAAACCCTAAACCCTAAGCCCTAAACCGTGGAGGGATTCCGCCAGGCAAGGGCCCCTCTCTTCACCCTGAGACTCAAGTGAAGAGGATCGTCACTAGTAGTAGCATGTAGCACTACTGGTCCTAATATCCGCTAAAGATAATGCTAATCCTTCTGGTACTAGTAGTTATAATACGACCACGACTACCAGTACGGTTACGACGACGACGACGGCAACGAGTACTACTCCTGCTTCGACTTGCGTTTTCGCGGTACAGTTGCAACGACAACTACTAGTACTCATAGGGACGCTTAGGGGGGTAGGGGGAGGGGGGTAGCAGACTATACTTCCTTAAATAGGGCTTATTAAGTCCTTATTATGGGTATTAAGGCCCCCTACCCGCTACCGCCCTAAGGGTCCTTATGAAGTACTGCTAGTGCCACGGCCACAACCATCCTCAAAATCCCCAAACTATGCCCAGGTGAGGGTGACCCGAATGCAGCTGGTGTGGCTGAGTCGAAGGACAAGATGCTCAAGGTGGAGAAGAACAACGAGAACAGGAGGGGCCAAAACCGTGTACCCTAAATTCCTTAATCATTAGTTAGTACTGAGGCTTGAGCCTTAGAAACGAGCAGCAATGAAAGCAGGAGAGGTTCCGGTGCGCTGTGCAACCACAGCGCTACTATCACCACTGCTGCGACTGCCCCTGCCACTACCAGACCAGTCGTTGTAGTAGTACCAGCATCAGAGCCACTACCAGGACTAGTGCTGCACTATCATCTGCTACTGCTACTACTACTACTACTGCTACTACTACTACTACTACTACGACGACTACTACTACTGCTACTACTTACTACTTCTTTTGCTACTACTGCTGCTGCTACTGCTACTACTACTACTACTACTACTACTACTACTACTACTACTACTACTACTACTACTACTACTACCACTACTACTCCTACTGCTACTGCTACTGCTCCTGACGGGTCTATTGCTACCGGGACAACACCGCAGATAAAGGCTAAGCAAAGCCGTCTTTCTAGAGTCCATGGAGTACGGTTAAGGCTCAATGCTTTCGACTGGTCGAGCTGTCCAAGGTGGATTGAGTCTCATCGGCTTTGAACCTGCTATTTGGGGGCTGGTGTATGGTATGGCCTTGTCAATTCTGTGGTAGCTTTCCCGTTGGATTCGTTGGACCGGCGTTTGGCCTAAACCCTAAACCCTAAACCAGGAGCCTCAAGACCAACCGGCTCTTCCCAACGCCCAACAAGCCGGATCCTATGCCGCACAACTTGGCGTTCCTCGGTCTGGTTTAGGGTTTAGGGTTTAGGATGATGGCATATGCAGAAACCTGGCAAGTAGAATGCGGCAGAGCGCGTACGAGGTAATTGGAGTAGCCAAGCCTTCCACTTTTCCACCCCATGTTCCACTCTAATCCGCTCTAACCTTGGATGTGGGGTCTGCCCATCTGTTTAAAAAATAACAGCTTTAAGGGTCCTTCGAAACAGCCTGCTATGGTACCCGAAACCCAACCCTAAAGCCCATTTAACCTAACCTTACTCATGTTTGGAGGGCGTGAGATCGTGACTAAAGGGCCAGGGGACTTGGCCAGTTAATCAGGCAAGTTCGGGGTTCAGGGTAGATTCATGATGGGTTATGCATAAGATTGAGAAAGATGATGAAATCGGTTACCTCCAATCCTGATTAGGCCAGCGTTGCCACGCAAAGGCTAGGGGCCGGACACCTTCAACTCTAAGCAGAAATGCCCAGGTTCCTGTTCACGAAGATCACGCCGGAGCAGATGATGTACATGCACCTCACAGCAAACAAGCGGGTCCTGCAAACCGAAGCCCCTGTCTTCGAAGTGCTCTTTAAGGGGCTCAGAGTGTTGTAATAGACCTGTAGTCTCCATTGTAGCTCCTTTTGTTGCTTAACCAACCTAAGATTAGGATCCTAAAATAGAATAGAAATGGGGGTTTCCGAAAATAGGGGACCCTAATATAGTACCCTAAATAGTAGGATCCTTATTATAAGGACCCCAAAATAAGGTACCCCTAATTTTTCGGAAACTCCCAAATGGTTAACCAAAAAAGGAACAAACATGGAGGTTTCTTTGGATCTTCAACCCCACAGTTGCTCTCAAGATGCCAATACCCCGCTGGGGCCCACAGCCCTGTAAACCCGATGTCAGGGTCCCAAACCCTCGGCCCCACCGGCACTGTCGGCCTCTCTGCTCATACTGCTTTTGGTTCCCGGCTGCACAAATTAAGTTTCAGGTGTTTATGTCTGTAGATCCTACGGCGTGCTGCAAGGACGAAATGCATTTTGGAGGGCTTAAGCTTCCATTAATGCTGGCTCTCTGCTCTGCGTACATGAAACCTCTAACAACCCTTTATTCAGGCTCATTCAGTAAGAAAACTTCTCTTATGATTCTTATGATGTATGGTATGCACGAGGCTGCTTCAAGACGATGCATGTTTCCGGGTTACTCGAGAGACTAGGCTTTGGAACTTGCTGGTTCCTAGCAGTCTCGGGTACCTATGTCCCCTCCGCATACAGTGCCCTAAATTATCAGCGCAGGGTTTCCGGTATCTTCAATTAGATTTAAACGAGGAGCCCTAGGGGAAGGTATTACTAGTAGTTATTTAGACACTTATATCATGCAGACTGCTCAGGTGGAACGTGCTCACGTTCATCTTCCTGACCCAGTGCGCGATGATCGTGGCCCGGATGAAAGGAAGAGGGCATAGGATAACACTGCTGGCACTTTTTTAGACCGACTCGTTGATCAACGAGAGGAGGACTCATAGTGCACTAAAAGTCATGATAACGATCGTCCTCGATGTAGTGCGAACTCAACCGAAAGGTACCGAACAATCCCACAGCCTGCGCGACATGCTTGGCTCAGGGTTCAGGGTTGAGGGGTTAAGCTGTTGGTTCGACAGCTAAAGCAGCTAAGGGTTGTTTGAACCAGCAGTGGGTTGAAACGAGCTCCCCCAATAAGAACTTAACTTACTTCAAGAGGATTTGGGAGAGCGAGTTATGTGGGCTAGAAATGCCTTCAAAGACGCTTTCAGCATCTAGCTCCTGAAGCCTGTGGGCATCAGGCTAGGGCCTGTGTTTGTTGCGTTTGTCCGGCTTGTTTGAAGTACTACTAGGTTCCCCAGTAGTACCCTTTTGCCCTTTTTCTTTTTGGGTTCCCCTATTAAAACCGAAAAAAAAGGAAAAAAGGGTACCCTTATTATTAAGGGGCTACTGGGGAGCCTAGACTATACCCTAAACCCGGAGGATGAGTCAGGGATCGGCTTAAATATGTGTTCTCGCACATGCAGCGCCCTGGGAGCCACGCAGCTTGAGAGAGTTTAGAGCTGGAGGAGGATTCTTTTTGTTCATCAGTCTCTAGACCCCCAAAACCCCTAACCCTATATAAATCCCAAACCCCCAACCCCCGAAGCCCCTAAACCCTCAACCCCTAAACCCTAAACCCAAGTCTTCGCCTGAGTCCGAAGCCTCTGGGATTCGGCAAGCTAGAACTGACCGGTCAGGCTCAGGCGCAGGGTGGACATAGTGGTAGCTGTGGCAGCAGTGGTATTTGTCATCCTCATAGCTATGCTTGCTACTATCACAGCCCGAGTCGTGGGCCCAACCTGTCAGCAAAGGTGGCCTACTGCGCGGCCTTGGCGATGTTCCCAGGGATGTGGTGGACATGTGCTTTTCCTGCAGAGAGAAGTTGCAATCCAGGTGTGCTGGGGTTTGGGTTTGTTGGTCGGTCCCTCAATCCCAGAGGGTCCATATACACTACTATTTTGGAATTAGCCTGTAAAAGACCATCCCCATTATGGTTTTGGGGACCTAATTCCATAATAGTAGTGTATATGGGCCCTCTGGGAATGAACCAGAACCCTGCGCCCTTCCGCTTTACACGAGCCTGGAACATACTGAACATGCCATCAACCATAGTAAGGATAGGGATATCCCATATAAACCCCCTTATAATGAAGCCCAATAAGGCAGCTGTTCGTGGGAGTTTGGGGCTTAGAGGGTTTAAGGTTTACCTTAACCTACCAAACCCTATTTTTTTTGTCGGTTCCTATTATGGACCCTAATATGGAATTTATAGGGGCCCGACGAAAAAGTAGGTTCTGGTGGTGGTGGGTTAAGGTAGTGATCCCTTGTCATAGACACTTCAGTGAAGCATCCCAGATGCCCAAAGCCTAAGCCCCGCAAGGTTCCAGAATTATAGTCTGTAGGTAAGTCACGGGTTCCCAAAGCCTCATAAAGCTGTCCCCCCCCCCCATAAATGCCTACAGCGCCGAACTGAACCCCAGGGACCCTTAGAATCTGAACCTTCCCTCCGAGGTTTAGGGGTTTAGGGTTTAGGGGTTTAGGGTTTAGCCCTGAACCCCAAAGCCCCAAACTCGAAACCCTAAACCCTAAAGTCAGAACTTGAAATCCCGCATGTTGAGCCCTGCACAGCCTCGCCAGCCAGGCACCCTTTGCTTCGGCATCCCGTGACCTGGCCTTCTACGGTTTCTACAACGCGAGCGTTAAGGGTTTCTGAAAGGGTCTTAAACCAGGTTGATTACAGACAGGCTTTTGTCGGGCTTGATAGGGATAGTGAGTTACTGAGTAGAGTGCTCCTACAATACTTCGTGTTTCGAGGGTTAGGGGATTGGTAAGTAGGCCCTAAACCCTAAACACTACTTACGGGATAAAATTGTGGCGGTTCGCAGGTCGTCGGCTGGTGGGGTAGATTGCATGTAGGGCTTTAGGATTTCGGGTGTAGGGTTCAGGGGTCACTGTTTTAGGTTTAAGATTTAGATTCCGAAGCTTTTGGTTCCAGTGTTGAATTCAAGCGTTCGATTTTCGGATAGAGGATTCTCTAGGATGGTCGTTTGGGGATCTATGCTGGCAAGGTCCTTATTTTCCTTTTACGGGGTACTATAAGGGTACTATAAGGGTTCCTTTAAAGGGCTCTTTGAGGGTTTAGAGTTTCCGAAAATTAGGGGTACCCTCTTATGGGGTCCTTAAAGTAAGGATCCGACTCCTATTTTCGGAAACTCCCATGTATGCGTGTATATGTAAACATGTATTCATTTGTTTCTCTGCCCTGAAGCCCAATTTGCACACTTCAAACCCTTCCAGAAAGCCCTTTATATATAGGTGTTGAAGTCTCTCAGATCTTTAACTCTAAACCCGAAACCCTAAAATCCTAATCCCAAATCCTAAACCCTATGACCCTAGAGGGGCTCAAAAGGAAAGGGTTCGAGTTCCCGACTAGCTGACCCCACTTGTCAACTTCGAACCTTCAGAGGGATTTTGTTAGAGGTACATTATAGAGTTTAGGGTTTAAAGGGTTTAGGGTTTAAGGGGTTTTTCAGGGCTCTGCCTGCAGATCTTGAGCACCAGAGCGTACACCGCAAGCCCTAAACCTATTAAGCACAAAGTATTTGCAAAGAAAAGGTTGATGTTCTGTACACGGCGGAAGGCCTATGAAGCGTAAAGTCTTGCTCTACACTAACCCTAAGCCCCTGAAACCCTGAACACTCTGAAACCCATACAACTGGCGTGCCAAGGTTCTCGTATGTGGCCATTCAGAACATCTACATTGATCATGATGCGCCCCGGTTCGGGCTTTACGGCTGTGGTTGGAGGTTATCGCATGTAAGTGGCTTAGAGGTTTCGAGCTTGCAGGGGAGTGGCAGGATTTTGGGTTAAATCCTTGCCCTCAAGAGCCAATGAGGGTTCAGGGTTTTAGTGTTTGGGTTTAGTGTTCAGGTGTCAAAGCATACCAAGATCCTCAGCCCTTAGTAGGCCCTTATTGAACACGTGCTGCGCCCTCAGCAAGCCGTTATCCAACCCTGTCAATAGTCTAGGAAAGCTCTTAATACGCTAATTATGCCTAGGCATCCCTACAGCTTAGAACGACAAATCCCAAGCTCATACATGCCGTAAGCTCAATCCCTGAACCCAACCAGGTCATGCACGGCGCCACTTTCCCTGTCTACGAGTTCCAGAAGTTCTTGACCCACCCGCGCCCCAGATCAAGCCGGGAGGGGTGGGTGGGCGGGTGGAACTTTTCTATGTATGTATCTCTATCATATATATATAAACAAATGCACACATATATGAGTATAACATATATATATATGTATATATATATATATTTATGTATACATAGATATACATGCTAGTAGCATATACTAAGAATGTGATATACATATGTGTGTGTGTGTACATATATACATATATATATACACATACATACTTACATACATACATACATACATGCAGACATACTTTGCTTGCTTGCTTGCTTGCTTGCTTGCTTGCTTGCTTGCTTGCTTGCTTACACGCTTACATACGCCGTGGAGGTTCAGGCTTCTGAAGTTTTGGTATTGTGGTTTGCTTGTGTTTCAGGGTCTGTTTTCAGCAGCTCGTGAGACTAAGGGTCCGTGGTTTCCTGTACGTAACGGTACCATAAGGAAGAAGCTTGGGCTGCAGAGTTGTCCCTATATAGGTACTTTATGACCAAAGTATAATAGACTTTGTAGGAATTCAGTGTCTTAAGTTTGTTCGGGTCAGCAGTAGCAGAGCAAGTGACCTCTAAAGTGTACCATTAGCTCCCAAAGAAGCTGCAGAAGATACGGAGCGCTACAGCTGAACAGCGAGTTGATTTCTTCTCTCACCCTTACCCTAAGGGTCCAAAGGACACACTTTACTCAATAATTAGGTACTCGGTTTGAGCGTAGCAGTTATGTAGGTTAGGATTTTTGGAGAGTATATGATTATTAGGTATGTGGACCCTTGGGTTTGGGGGTCAAGCCGAGGTTCGCGGACTTCTTTTCCTTGCCGTGGGAAGAGTTTGTTCTGGAGCACAACAGGCCTCTTTCTCGGGTTGGGCAAGATGCTGCGGTACCTGGCTCTGGCTGTTCCCTTGCGGAAAGGCTGAAACAATCGCAATAACGTCCTGAAGCGTTTGACCCTTACCAACCTGCGAAGTTGATGTTACCGGCCACGACATAAGTGGCCGTACAGTCAAGTCTCGACTTCAACAAACCCTAAACCCTAAACCTCCTTGATTCCGTTGACCCAACAGGCAAGGCGGAAAAAGGCGTTCAAATAAAAAAACCTCCTTGAACCGTCAACTCGAACTGCAGAAGTTTTCATGTTTCGGGCCGAGGAGTCGGCTTGGCGAGGAAGTTCAAAGCAGGACCGTGTGATAATTCGTCTGCCGAGGAAGAATTACAGAACTGCTTCGACCCGTCTGCTGGGAACGATCATCATCCGCAGTGTTTTATCCTCATCCTCATCGCCACCATCAGCAGCATCCGCAGCATCATGATCATCATCGGCATCACCGTCCTTTAAAGCCTGTGCTAAATCAGCTGAGCCATAAACCTTTTCTTCATCGCCGTAGGGCGCATCACTGTCTACTACGTCATCACCAACCCTGAACCCGAAGCCGCCCTACCCAAAGGCCCCAAAGTAGTTCCTTTTTGGGATTGCCTTATAGAATTCTAAATAAGAACTCCCAAAAGGAACTACTTTGGGGCCTTTGGGTAAACCCTATCAGCCAGAATAGCCGCAAGCTGCAAGCCCTAAACCCCTCGGATTCTTAACCCCCAAGCCCTACAAACCCTGACCTGCGTTGAACTTTAAGCCGGCCCCAGAGGCACCACGCCTCCACGGTTGACCTGCTGATCCAGGGCGAGTTCGGCTGGGACCCGGAGGAGTGCCTGGAGATATTATTTCATAGCAGAGTAGGTAACCTTTAACTTTTTCTCAATACACTCCCAAACCCAAACCCTAAACCCTAAACCCTAAACCCTAACCCGAAACCCTAAACCCTAAACCCTAAGCCGAGGTTAACCTTCAGTTCCCCAGGATACTGGACAAGTACGACTTGGGCCTAAATAATGCATGGGAATCAGTACTGCAGGTACATTGGGTGTTGTTTGGGTTCAGGATTTACGGCTAGGTTCCGGAGTAGTACCACTAGTACTACTAGTCTACTAGTCTACTAGTACTACTAGTCCTACTAGTACTACTAGTACCCCCCCTTCGTGTAGCTCCCAGGAGTTCCACTATGCCTTGCAGCAGTGGGCCGGGCCATGGAGCTCCAACTGGTACAAGCACTTCGGCTGGTGGGGTTTTGGGTGTTGAGGTGTAGGGTTTAGGGTTTAGGGGTTTAGGGTTTAGGGTTTAGGGGTTTAGGGGTTTGGGGTTCTTTGGCGTTTAGGGTTTGATTTCGGGTTTGGGATTTTGGCACATCCAGCACCTATAGAGAGTTCAAAGGACAAAAACATGACCACTGGATCATATAAACTCCACCCTCAATCCCAAGCCCTTTAACTCTCTCAACCGCTCCAGGTACATCCTCACTGTTCCGTTTATTCCTGTGATCCATTTCTTTGGCCTGAACGACACGGGCTCGCTCTTCGCACTGGAGTGGTGGATGCACTTCCCGGACCCGGAAGAGAAGTACCTATATTAGGGTTCTGGGAAGCAAAGTTGTTGCTGTTCAGGCTTTAGGGTTTAGCATCGGCAGTGACATCAATCAAACCGCAGCGAGCGTTAGACGGACGAATTCTGAATCTTGGAGGAACCTATTCCTAGAGAACCGCAACCCTCCATTATAGCATCGTAATGCGTAAGCCTTGCATGATCCGAATACACCCCGGTACATGTCGGGTGATGTCGCGCAAGAAAGCGAGTAGGAACAATGTTCTCTCTGGAACTAGCAAGATGTAGAATATTCAGGATAGATTCATGAAGTCATGGCAAGTAAGCAATGACAGGCCAAGCCGTTTCGTTGTTGTTCATCTTTGGGCCTTTCGACACCTGGACCCAAGACCCGAAACTTCAATTTCGCGAACCCCTGAAGTCCCTTTTTTGGGTCCCTAATATAATACGGCACCGAATATTTAGGGTACCCCAAAAGGGACCCTAATTTTGACAGCTACCCATAGGGCTTAGACGTTCAGCATCCACGGTTTCGGAGACTTCGGGTTCAGCGCATCTAGAATTTAGGGCTACCGGGGTCCAAGGATTTCCGGCATGTGACAGCACACCTGGTGTGACGCATGCAAGAACCTGAAACCCGCTGCAACTCTAAAGAAAGTTTAGGTTTAGGGTTTAGGGACTTTCAACATAAACGCTAGGCCAAATCCATATCCCCTAAACCCTACACCCTAATCCAATATACCCTTTTACCTTGAATCTGAAGCCGCCACAAAAGATCCGGTCATGTGGGCATCGTACCAGGAGCAGGAGCTCCTTATGTATTCATATAGAGGTTTTCACTAGCGGATACATAGGAGGGTGTCCAGGTCCAGTTGGGGATTGGATTTCTAGGTTTTAGTGCAGATCTTACTGTTGGAGTCTGTTGCGAGGATGAGGGCCCGGGTGGCAAGTGCAACAAGGAGTTCTGGTCCAAGTCGCCAGTCTCAACCTTATTGTAGTGCCGCTTAGGGCGTATCGTCTCCATTTTAGTTCCTTTTCTTGATTAAGCAATGTTGTGGTTGGAAGTTAGGATCCTGTAGTAAGAGAACAAGCAACAAGGAACTTCTATGGACCATGGAGACCACATAGCGATGGTGTAGGGCTGTTGGCTTACGGTCGGAACCATTTGCGATTCAATTCAGGCTCGGGGTGTCCAGATTTTAGATTCTAGATCCTAGCTGCTACCCATAGGCCCCAAAGTAGTTCCTTTTGGGGATTACCTTATAGAATTCTAAATATGAACCCCAAAAAGGAACTACTTTGGGGCCTATGGNAGATTTTAGATTCTAGATCCTAGCTGCTACCCATAGGCCCCAAAATAGTTCCTTTTGGGGATTACCTTATAGAATTCTAAATATGAACCCCAAAAAGGAACTACTTTGGGGCCTATGGGTAGCCTGAGGACAAAAACCTCAAACCCTCGACTGCATGCCAAACCCGACACGCGAAGCTCTGAACCTTAACCCATGCCCTTAACCCCTGCAAGCTAACGCTACAGCCGCTACCCTAGTCTAATTATTAAGGCCCCTATATCATAGAACCCCCCTTTTTGCTCCCTTATAGTAACCCCTTTAAAGGATCTCCTTTAAGGAACCCTATTCTAATTATTAAGGCCCCTATATTGAACCCTAAACCCCGAACCCCAAGGATGACAAAGAAGGCCCTTAAGCCCTTAACGCAGCAAAGATGAAGCCGAGGTGGGTGCCCCGCCGTGTGAAGCACAACAGCTTTGTGCTCTGTTTGTGGGTGACTGGGCCTGTGCAGCTGGAGAGTTGCGAAAATTCTCGGGATGTTAGATATTCTTGCATAATGGAAAGATTCCATCTACAGAGGCTTCGTGGAGCTTGTTGCACAGCGTATGCTGATGGAACGTTGGAGTCTACATTAGGGTCCCTCTCCACAGACTTGCGGAGCACCGCCAGTACTGCGAACCCTGAACCCTAAACCCTTAACCTTAAAAGTCAACCTTAAACTTTCATTCTGAACCTCAATGGGCCCTCAAGTCAAGTGCCGTCTGAAAGGCATTCCTAGAGTCATTAAAGCCCACAAGCCCAAAAGCCCTTCTAAGCAAGTTCGTGCCTTGGGTTTTGAGTTTATGGGTTTAGGGTTTGGGTTTCGGGTTAACCCTAAACCCTAAACTCTAAACCCTACATGTAGGGTGTATACACCCTACACCCTACACCCTAAACCCTATAAGCCCTATAAACCCTAAACCCTAAACCCTTACATTCGCCGAGGCCCTCGTCTGGCTCCTGGGCACGTACCCTCTTGGACGCCCTCTGAGTGAGGGCTGGCGTTTTGTCTTCACGGCAGCTTGCTTGAACAAATGCTCTTTTCGGATTTAGGGTTTAGGGGTTGTCTTCAGGGCACTTTTGAAATCAAACAGCCATTTAACAACAATATCAGGTTTCTCGATGGTTTCTTTACATATATAAAGTATTATAAGAATGCAATCAGCTTGCATGCCCTGTCTGGGGGCAGGGCAAATTCTTCAATGTAGGGCCATGTCGCAGTAAGCTACGTGCAAGCCTTTAGTCTAGTCTAGCAGCTAGCACGTTTGGGCAGCGGCAGGGCACTGGATTGGCCAGCAAAGCGTGCGACGTCCGGCTTCGTTTCTGGGACCGTTTTCTGGGCAGCTTTCTTAATGCCAGCAGTAGCAAGGTCACCAGTTTACGGGCCGCGCTGCGGGCCGAGTTTTGGAGCACGGAAAACCCACATTTTGGGAACCACAATGTCGGCCCCAATCATGTAGATCACTTGTTGGGCTGCTTTGTGCTCCCATCCTTGTGACCAGATTTGCTTCCCGTGTTCGAGATCCGGTTTCAGAGTCGCTCTGCGGACCCCAAAATTGGACCAATGCACATTCAGGGCACTCTATCATGAAGTTGGCTTGGTGTCTGGAATCTGGGCCTGCAAACTGGGCCGAAAACCTCAACAAAAAGCTTGTTAACGGTCAACGTTGGTTGTGCCCGGCTCCCCTTAAATGATTGCACACACCCACTGGACGCACACCTGGACTACAATGCTAAAGGGCAGTGAAAATGGTTATCATGGGGCCTCCCCTCACCCTTATTAGCATTGTAAAACCCAAACGGGGTGCAGGGTCCCACGTAGAGAAGAGCTGGGACCCACCGGGTCCCACCGCGTCCCACCGAACCCGATTTGGGTCCCACGTAGAGAAGAGCCCCACCAAGCCCGATTTGGGTACCCACCGGGTCCCACCAAGTACGTATCGGGACACGTGCAAGGCTCGTGGTTTTGAGGGCGCGATTTTGGGTCCAGAAAATGCTCATGCTTCCGGCTTCAACATAGCGTGCCTCCATAGTATATATATATACATACACACACCCATACATGTATCCCTCAACCAAACCCGAAAAAGAGTTTGTATCCCTCGAGCCTGAACTCTAAACCCAAAAAGGAGAGTTGATATTGCTTGCAGCCTGAACCCCCTCGGCCCTAAATAAGGGGCCAGCGGCTGCTCCTGCTCCTGCAGACTCTTCCTCCTCCTCCCCTCACAAAGCCCGGACCCTGTGTCTGTGGTTTAGACCCTCGGACCCTTTGCGTTCTGAGAGGTCTCATTTTTTGCCCGTGTCGGCTTCTCGGCGGCCTGGATGCTGGGCTGCATGAAAGCACAGAAATGGTCCTGGAACACCGAAGCTTGATCCTGAGCCTTATGCAATCTCCCGAACACCTTACATTCGCAACCCTTAAACCAGAAACCCTAACACTTCGCATGATTTTGGCTGAGCCGGTGTACATTCTGGACACAGAAGCCCGAACTTCCAGACTAGCTTCAAAGCTTACTTCTCGGATAAGCCCTGTAAGCTTGTGAGCACTACACGAGCTGCGAGTTTTTTCTTTCTCTCTCTCTCTCTCTGTAAACCCTAACCCCCTAAACCCCAAACCCCTCTCTCTGTCTCTCTCTTTGAAAACTCAATCACAGCTCCTATCTGATTAGCCGCATGAGGAGAAATCCAGAAGCCAACGCATCGATTCCCTAATCCGGAACCTTGAGGGTCCTTGTACCCATATAATTAGTAAAGAGCCGCGGTTTAGGGTTTAGGGGTTAGGATCATCTAGTATTCACTTCGACCTCACAGTACCTACTGTACAATAAGCGCCTTTTAACGCCGAATGAAATACAATAGGTAATCACATGGACCCTCAGGGCAAGTCCTCAAAGTCCTCAGGCCGCCAAACTCAGAGCCTCCTTAGGCCTTAGATTTAGTGAACCGGACGCAAGACCCCGTCTGAAAATCTCAGTCCGATAGCAGGTTATGGGGTATGTGTGTAAGCGTGCACGAGGTAAGCGGTACCTCGAGGTACACATCTGCGGCGTGTCAACACACTATACTTAAGTGATTTTGGAGAAGCACCATCCGCCAAACCTTCCTGAATCGCTAGACTGAACAAACTCCGCATGACTTCCCGCTGCAGGATGTTTATCACAAACTTTACACATTCGTTGCCATGGAACGAGTTCCTGGCACAGGACCGATTTGTGAGCGACTTGTGATTAGAACTACAGTCCTCATATCCTTTCATCACCTGTAATAAATGTCTCTAACCTCCACACCGCCTGCCCTAATAAACCCTCAGCCCTAAACCCGAAGGTATCGGTGCAATTTCCTCTTCACAACCCTAAACCTTTACCTCTTGCAACTCTTCACAACCCTAAACCCTTAACTCTTCCAACCCAGGCACAGATTCGGAGGGTCTTCTTGAAAATCTGATTTGCGCTACAGGGCCTCCGAACTCCCTTACTACACTGAAAGGGTTTAGGCCTTAGGGATCTTATACCCAGGGGCTCCAAGGACTCATATGGGTGGTTGTCAAAATAAGGGTCCCTTTTTGGGTGCCCTAAATAATAGGTGCCGTATTATAATAGGGACCCAAAAAGGGACCCTAATTTTGACAACCACCCATATATTAAGGCTTCTGGGCCCAAAGACTCCTGCATCCGTGCCGAAGAGTATGCCCCTTGGAATGCTGAAGACACTACCACTGCCCCCGGAGGAGGACGCCCCTAAGCCCTACCCGAGACAGTAGACTGAACTGGTTCCTTTCGTAAGCTGCGGACCCCATGGATTTGTGGTATCCAGCCAGCTCTTCGCTGCTTGTGAAAGGCGAGGAATTGAATTCCGATTGTTGTTTGGTTCAGGGCCCGTACTGAGGCCGCTTGGAAAGATGTAATTACCATGGCCCCGGACTGGAGGGCCGGCCTTCCCAGGATGTTGGAGCCAAAGCAATCGTGCTCATTCTGCAAGGTGACCCTAAACCCTAAACCCTAAACCCTATACCTTCCTGCAGGCCCCCCGCCAGAGGGAAAGTTCCGGAGAGCTCGGTCAAACGGAAGGAAGTGGGCCAAAGTCTCGGGCTGCTTCTCTCGGTAGCAAGGACACCGGTGGAACTCCGAAGCCCATCAGCGAAATCAAGCGACTCGGACTCGTGCTTCTTCGGCGAGCACCATTGCTCTTGAGGGCCCCGAACAGACGCCACGCCCTCACTTCACTCGTACACCGAGGAGCCCGCCAGGCGTCGCGCCCCCAGCAAGCGGCTCTGCTCCCAGCTTTCAGAAGTGCAGCTGTTCTGAAGCGCTTACTCCTTCGCTACACACTTTCGCCGGAGGCAGTCTCAGCTCTGCGTTTGCAGGGCTTTAGGTCTATTTTGAGACCCAGGAATACCCAGCATGAGTAAGCTAGCTACAGTGCTATCTTCGTACGACCCAAAGTTGGGTACGCCTAACCATACTTAACGTTGCCCTCGAACCTTCATGTAAGAGCCCCCGGGATCAGTCCAAAAGGCAGCCCTAAGTAGAGACCCTCTAGGTTTACAGGATTCCTGGAAAACGAGTGTATTCTCTATGGTTCTACCTGGCAAAGAACCTGCAGAGCAATCCCCGAAAAATGCAACACTCGGAGGACCCTGGACGTACCTGGCCTGTGATGCACAACATCATGGCGTTGGCATCCCGCCTCGGAAAGTAGTGTAGCCGGTTTGGGGTTTCGGGTTTAGGGGCTTAGGGTTTAGGGCAACATAACAGTATAGGGGTATCTTTCGAGTTCCTGAATACATTACACTTCTGCTACCTATAATGTAACACATGCTAAAACCTTGTTTTAAAAATTAAGACCCCTGCATTAGGCTTTTAGGGGGTCTGCTTGAAAGTCCGTGGGTAACTACATGTAAGGACCTAATTCAGCCATTTCAGCCGGCCGGGCGCGGAAAGCTGATCAAGACCCCAGGCCGAATCAAGAAGTTATGCTGCAGCTTGCAACTTCAAGCACAAAACCCTAGGCCTCAAAGCTTATAAACCATATAAACCGTAGAAGCCTGTCGATTCGAACATAGAGTTCCGGCCACAGAGAATCGCAAAATCAAAGACAGGTTCGAGCACTGTGTCTCAAGTTGCATCAAGTATTTAAAAGTTTGCTTCATGGCATACTTACGCAGTTTCCGGTTAAGCATGTGTCGCAGGCGTTTTTTTCGGGATTCCTGGCGAACTGTTGTCGGGCTGCACCTCAAGCAACTAAAAGCCTCGGGTGCTGTATCTACCGCAGGGGATGATCGAGGTCGGTGCAGGTTTGGTCCCTCAGGGTGTATGGTACAGGGTTGGGTCACAGATTGGCTGTAGCCAGTTTGAACTCCCCAAATGGGTTTCATCCAGGTACTGGGCGGAAAGCACCGCTGGAACGAGATGTTGTTCCATGTTGCTTGGCAGAGTTTACTTGTGGTCCATCCGAGTTTGTCGGTGGCTAAGCCATGCAGACGCATGCGATGTGTGTATGTATAATTGTATATGTGTAAGGACATATGTATGTACGTATGTAATGTAATGTATATAACGTATGTATGTACGTATGTATGTATGTATGCATGTATCAGTATGGATAAGTGTGCATGCGTATGTATGAGCATGTATGAGTATTCATGAGTATGTATGAGTATGAGTATGTATGAGTAGGTAAGAGTATGTAAGAGTATGCATGAGTATGTATGAGCATGTATAAAAGTATGTATGTATGTATGTATGTATGTATGTGTGTATGTAGGTATGTAATAATGTAGCGTAATGTAATGTATGTATGTATGCATGCATGAGTATGGATGAGTATGCATGTATGAGTATGTATGTGTATGTCTGTATGAGTGTTTATGAGTATGTATGAGCATGCATGAGCATGTAAGAGTATGTAAGAGTATGCAAGAGTATGTTAGAGTATGTAAGAGTATGTAAGAGTATGTAAGAGTATGAGTATGTATGAGTAGGTAAGAGTATGTAAGAGTATGCATGAGTATGTATGGTTATGCATGAGTATGTATGAGTATGTAAGAGTATGTATGTATGTATGCCTGTATGTATGTACGTATGTATGTATGTATGTATGTGTGTATGTAGGTATGTAATAATGTAGCGTAATGTAATGTATGTAATGTATGTACCGTATGTAATGCGATGTAATAATGTTATATAGTGTAATGTGATGTAGTGAATTGTAAGGTATGTAATGAAATAGAATATAACGTAATGTAATGTAATGTTTGTAACCTGTGTGTTGTATGTCATGTATGTCATGTATGTAACGTATGCAATGAATGTACTGTATGTATGTACGTATGTATGTAAGTATGTATGTAGGTAGGTATACTAGGTATGTATGGATGGGTGGATGTACGAACATAAGCAGATGTATGCACAGGTACACAGACATATGTGCATACAAAACACCATAGCTGGGCATGCGTTTACAAAAGGGGGTATGTGTCTGTCTGTCTACCTACCCACCCACATGCCCAGCCACACCACCCACCCACCTACCTACGAGGCAGGGAGGGAGCAAGGGAGGGCAGGAGGGAGTGGGTGAGTGGATGACCAGTGAGTCAAACTTCCCAAAACAACGTAAGCTCTCAGATCTAACGGAGACTGGGCGAATTGTTTATTTCCCCAGTTCGCCCTTAAACCTTTGAACATTGGAACTTATCGCTGAGGATGTCCATCATGCGTTCCCTAATGCTGTGGGCACCCTGAGCCAGCGCGGCCGTTTCCATGGCTGGGCGGCTTGGCCGAGACAAGAGTGGCAGTGCTGAGGATGTCGTTCTCAGCGCCCTGTCGTCTTCTTCAACCCCATACCCCTGATCCCTCAGCCGCCATACACAGCCCCAAAGCATTGAACTCTCCATATAAACGCTTCCCTGAATCCGAAACCCTGGAACCCGGAAGGTTCGGGAGTTGGGTTTTTTGGTTCGGGGTTTAGGGCTAAATCCAGCAAATAAAGATTTCAGTCAGGGCCTTCTAGAACAAACGATTTTGAGAGATCGAGGGACCCTAGCAACAGATTGCTTAATATAAGGAGTCCCCCCTAAAACAAAAACAGCACTTCACTTTGAGAACCCACGCTTCGGGGGCTAGGGTGTAGAGTTGTCAGAGCACTAAACCCTGTTTGGTGGTAGGATTGAATACCTAAGCCTCCAAGAGCGTAAGCCCTTTTCCAAGCTTGGAAAACAGAAACCCCAGACTCTTAACCTCTAAGCCCCTAAGCCCTAAACCCTGAGCGTGTACACCCTAAAAGCCAAATCAAAGCCTTACACAAAACTCTTCTTGAACGTTTAGCGACCTCCATGGCAGACTATTTAAAGAAGCCCTTCCTTGTCAAAGCCCTGCAAGGACCCTTGAAGCCATCTTGAAGTAGCCGTATCCCTGAAAAGCATTTACAAACCACTTAGAAGCCCACCGTCGCCAAGGAGAAAGTGCACGACGCCGCTGCGGAGGTTCTTCATCGTGGCCTGTGGAAGCCGAACGGCGACCTGACTAAGGGTTTAGGGTTTTAGGGTTAGTTAAGGGTTTGTATCCACCCTCTCCTTTGTAGTTCCTTTTTTTGTTTAACCGACTTTGTACTACAAGGTGGCCCCAAAAAAGGAACTGCGATGAAGACTGTTACAGGTAGGGCTTGGGGTTTGGGGGACCCCCTTCTGGTGCATTCATCCGGGGCTTTGGGGGTCTGGGGTTTCATAGCTCAGGGGTTAGGGCTTTAAGGATTAAGGGGTTTCGTGCTTTAGGGTTTAGGGTTGCAGGTTTGAGGATCAACGGGTCTGAGATTTTTTTTCAGGGTTCTGGCGATTTGTGGGTTTAGACAGGAGCTCTGGGCTCTAGGATTTTGTCTTTGTTGTTTCTCTGCCTAGGCTTCTCATCTAATACAGAAGCCCGGATAAGTAGGAACGTCGTCCTTTCTGATAGTATAGAACACCCCAACATCGTGTCCTATTTCTGAACGTCGCTACGCAAAAACTCCACCATCCAAAGGAACCCTTCAACGGAATCCTTTAAAGGAACCATAATGTACGGGTGGGATAGCGTTCCCGTATAGTCTTCAACTCAAATTCCAAATCGTACCTTGTCTCTTCCTCCCGTCCTCACACATTCACTTATTCACTCAGTTCCTCACTCTTACGCTGTAGTATTTCGAACATGTTCGAACCCAAGCTGGCTTTTTCAAGGGGTCTACGTATGTGTTGTGTTTTTACGCAGGGGCTGTATATCACAGCCCGAACACGGCTGTTGGGGCGAAATGCCGTGCTAGTATTGGGGACCCAAAAAGGGACCCTAGTTTAGAGAACTACCGATACGAGGGGCCTTGATGGGGATGGGGTTCCTTTAATTGAAGGGTGTGGTGAGGGCTTTATACAGGGTTCTACCGTAAGAGACTTAGATTTGTTGGGGGGCTGTTAAAAGAATTGGAATATAAGGGTTTGCAGCGTGTCTTAGTATAGCATCTATATAAGATGATGCTCATGCAGCTCATGCAGTCACTGTATAAGGGTACACCGTACATTCATCGTATCAGTACTCGTCGTAATTATTAAGAGCTCTATACCCCAAACCCCTCTGTGCGCATTGCTTTTTGTAATTGCGATAGTTGGAGTAGGCTCGTTCGGGTTCGGAGATATCCCAGGACCCTCCTTGTACCCTCAAGTAAGGGCGAATAACGGGCATTTAAGGTCCAATAGGGGGCAGATGGAGGGCCCTAGGCCCGATCCATGCCAAACCCAGGCGACGAAGAGACGCAAATGCAGAAGACACAGAAGAAGCGCTCCCTGATGATGAAGCAGGGCAGCAGGGCTCTTTAAAATAGAAGCCTTCAGCAACGCTGGGGCCACCTGCACCCGCCGGGCCTTTCTTAATGATCTTTTCTGTAGTATAGGCTCTAACGGGTTCCTTAATCTTCACAGTTCTTATACACCCTATAGACCCTAAGCCATACAAGCTCAAGACTCTAAGCCGTCTAACCTGTCTTTTGCATGTCATGCCCGGCCCATGTCTGGGATCTCTCTTGCACGGCACCTGCTTTGGTGGCTGTTCCCCGCAAGTTGGCTTGTGGCTTCAGAATGTTTGAATGGACAGACAACAGCTGCACCTAGAAGGGCTGAGAATCAACGAGTCGTTCCCTGACATTGAAAATCGAAAGCACAAAGTCAATTTCCAGCCCAGCTAGGAACGCTGTGGGCAGCAACGTAACGGTCCCACAGGGTTTGCAGACTGCCAGTTTAAGATTTCACACGACAGCTTCGAAGGAAAAAAAGCTCAGGCAGTCCTGCGAAGCAGAGTTCTCACAATGGTAATACTTTCCGATGACAGCAATCCCTCCCCTTCTTTACTAAACAACCACTAAAATGATCTGTTGCGGGCGTCAAGGTGCCAGGTTAATATAGGGGCCTAAACAATTACCAATAATATTTTGAGGGTCTCTTATTATCAATACAGTATAATGGGCCTCAAAACCCTATTCTAATTCTTAAGGCCCCTATATTATCGAGCTTCGTGTTGACACACTCGGTTCACGGCTTTGGGCTGGGGGACGGTTGGTTGGTTCAGCGAGACCCCACAAGTTTATAGTATAGTATATACGTTGGGGGCCCAAATATCTAATCTAATAAGTATCCTGTAATGCTTGGACCCCTTGGGATAGGAACACAAAACAAATCCTGGATCATGGAGAGGTCCACCGTCTGCTGGACGAGGCAAAGCTGCCTGAAGTCGCAGAAGACGAGCGACTTGGCGGCAGCGGCGGGTGTTTAAAATCCCATTTGGTTCAGGTGGTTTATCTATTACGTAGGGTTTACTGTTTAGGCCTTTAGGCTGGGTTTTTGTCAGGTATTTGTGTAGGGTCGTATCAGGGTGCTGTCGGGCTTTGACAGGAATGTGTCAGGGTATAGTTGCATTTTTTTTATGCGGTTTTGGGTTCAGGTTTAGGGCTTAGGGTGGTTATGGCTTGGCTCCTACGATGACAAGGCCCAGAAAGCCAGTAGGGAGGGCGGAAAGCCCAAACCTACAATCCCCAAAACCCCAAACCTCAACCCACCCCACCCCCAAACCACAGACCCTGAAGGCCCTACAGTAGAAGCCAGAAAGTTGGAACATCATTATCCTCAGGCCCTTAAGGTAAAGTATAGGGATCCTAGCACTAATCCTCCTAAAGCCATGTTCCAACTTTCTGGCTTCTACTGTAAACCCAAACAACATGTCGGAGATTTTCCCCCGGTCTTCTCCCCACGTCGTGCGGGCGTAAACCTCCCTTGTCTGAAAGTTTCGATGTTGTGGAAATTTTCAGATTCTGGGAGTTTCCGAAAATAGGGGACCCTAATATAGTACCCTAAGTAGTAGGACCCTTATTATAAGGACCCCAAGCAAGGTACCCCTAATTTTCGGAAACTCCCAGATAGCGGGTGTCCGCCCAGGATAGCAGCACTGCTCGCACGCGAGGCACGGCCGGCACGGACTCGGATTCCTGATCTGTAGTATTGTAGTGCATTTAGGGTAGGTTCACAGGGCGTCTGGGTTACAAGGTTCGCGCTTTAGGGTTTATAAGTCTTGGCGTGCGCACTTTCGTATCGAGGGGTTTAGGAATGTTTGGGAGATCGGGTTTTGTCCAGTATCTCCGCCTCCTACTGTAGAGTCGGAATTTGAGGGTGAGGATGTTGAGCTTCCCACCGAAGCTGGCAGTTTGCAGTCCAAGTGCCGCAACTTCCAGCCAGGACACGGTGATCATCCCCCTCGAAAGTGCCTGTAGTCTCCATTGTAGTTCCGTTTTGGGGTTACCTTATAGGATCCTTATTATATATTTGGTTAAACCAAAAAAAGGAACTACAATGGAGACTATAGGTGGTTCTTATGCCAATGAGCCCACCAAACTGGGAGCAGGAAGCTGCCCAGGCCCACGTCAGGCCGCAAGCCTTTCCGTGTCTGCAGGCCCTTCCGGGTCTACAGGGCCAGGCTCGGGCAAGCAGATGTCCGAAGACGGAGGCGGAGTTCAAACGCCGTGCAGGGCGGGGAAAGAAGAACGCGAAAGACAAGAAACGGCAGGACAAGACGCGGCGAGAGAGGGAAGCCCGCTGAAGAGAAAAGGGTAATTCTTAGTAGGGAATGGTGGAATGGGTTATGGAGACTATTATTGGGGATTATATAGGGACGACTATAGGGATCCATTCTCCCATTCCGTTACTAAGCACCAGGCAGTGGTCTGTCTGGCAGTTCGGCTCAGGTCATATAGGCCCCNTGTGCGTGTGCGTGTGCGTGTGCGTGTGCGCGTGCGGGTGCGGGTGCGTGTGCGTGTGCGTGTGCGTGTGCGTGTGCGTGTGCGTGTGTGTGTGTGTACGGTTGTGTGTGCGTGTGTGTGTGTGTGTGCGTGCGTGTGCGTGTGTGTGTGTACGGTTGTGTGTGCGTGTGTGTACGTGTGTGTGTACGTGTGTGTGTGTGTACGTGTGTGTGTGTGTACGTGTGTGTGTGTGTGCGTGTGTGTGTGTGTGTTTGTGTTTGTGTTTGTGTTTGTTTGTGTGTGCGTGTGTGTGTCTGTGTGGGTTTGTGTTTCTCCGTGTGTGCACATCCTGGGTACACACTTAAACACAGACATACTTACAGAGATACTACGATGGGCTTCCAGTTTCGGGCACTGCCGGCCTTGGAGTTTTAAGGTTTAGAAGAGGTTTAGGATGTTAGGGCCTAGGTCTTGAATCGTAGGGTTCTATGGGTTTAGGGTTTTAGGTTGTATGGCTTGGGGTTTGGGGTTTGACGGTTCAAGATTTAGGGTTTTAGGGAGTATATGCCTTACTGGTTTCAATATTTGTGTGTGGCATCTTTCGGAGAATTATGCTTTCAAGCACAAAAAGCTAATTTCCATTTCTGATACGCATTTTCCAACAACCGCTTTAAATTGATTATGTGACTCGGCTATCCTCTTATTTGATTCTCCTTGCTCCTTGTCGTGGCAAACAAGGAGCTCAGTTGGAACCAATGACCCTTCTTCGGGTCGGACCTTTCAAGAGTCCGCGGGTGCTTGCGGCCTAAACAGTTGCTAGGGCTGCTGTGCCGAGCGAGCAGTTTCAGTTCGTGTGACAGCCCCAACGTGGTTTCGTCAGTTGTTTTGCTGCGACCCTATATGTCTGCTGAGCTGTTAAACTTTAGGACGTTTTGGCGAGTTTCGAGTGATGTTGCTGGCGCTGGGAAGTTAGGGTGGGTAAACCCTACAGCCACGTTATGGCTTAAACTGCGTCAGGGCAATTTGGCTTGACAAGCCCCTCTACTGACTCCCCACCACCAGAATGTTCTCTTCGCCACGCAAAATCAGCATTTTGAGGGTCCCAAAGCCTATCATGCCAAACCCTGAACCCTAACCCGTTTGCAGTTTGGCGTTTCAGAGCCATCTCCCTGAGGGTCCATGTATCCAAATAGTATATACTTTGGGCCCAATGTACCTATATAGGGAGTACTTTAAGCCCAAAGTATATACTATTTGGGTACATGGACCCTTAGTGTCTTGTAGCCTTCAGAGTTTCCTTGACCCGGAAGCTTCAACTCCAAAACATCTACAACATGACTTGATTTCATATTTGGGCGGTTGTCAAAGTAAGGGTCCCTTTTTGGGTTCCCTAAATAATAGGTGCCGTACTATATTAGGGACCCACAAAGAGATCATAATTTTGACAACACCCATTTATATCTGTGAAGTGTCCTGTAGGGTGCTATTCGAGGTTTTAGAGGCTTTCGGGATTTGGGGGTGCAACGTTTAACCTTTACCAGGTCATGGACTATGAGAGGCCTAATAGTCCTTCATAGTGAGTAGCTGGGGATATGGTATTGTAGGAGCCTGAAATAGCTTGAATATTTACTCAGATTTTTCCTCAGGTCCTCTTGTGATACATATTCTATAACGCAGCCTAGAGGCCTTATTCTCCTAACCTACACATAACCCTAGGGCTCCAACTAGCCCAAAGTAGGTACTATTTATAGACTTTAGACCCCAAAGTAAGGACTATTGGCATACTTGGAGCCCTAGGGCAAGACCCTTCTATCAAGCCCCACTACTTTTTTGTAGGTTCTTATTATAAACCTTAATATGGAATTTAAAGGGACCCTGCAAAAACGTAGGTTTTGGTAGGTTAAGGCAAGGCCCAACTAGTAAGCCCCACAGTCCTCCTGCCTGAATCACCCAGCCCGACAACCTGGCAGTCCGATCCCGACGAATCCGACGGCTGTGCCGAACTCGGTCAAAAGCGGCTGCACGCCTGGGTTTCTGGAGGGTTTGGGGTTTAGGGTTAGGGTTTAGAGTTTAGGGTTTCCGGTCATGGGGGGTCGGCTCGAGATTGGGGTTTCCAGTTTCGGTTATTGTTCTACATTCAGTTTGGGAGGTAAGTTTCAGTCAGGCATTGGGGGTTCAATGCGTGGTAGATGTGGCAATATAGGGTTTAGGATTTAGGCGTTAACCCATAGGCCCCAAAGTAGTTCCTTTTTGGGGTTCATATTTAGAATTCTATAAGGTAATCCCAAAAAGGAACTACTTTGGGGCCTATGGGTAGTAGTTCAGTCTTCGGGGGTTGGTCTTGCGTTGCGGGCCGTGGAAGTTCAGGGTTGCGTTACGGTTCCGATGTTTTGACGGTGCTTTAGAAAAGTTTGATCTTCAGTTTGTTTTTTGGGTTCTGGTCATCTTAAAGTGGCATCTCCGAACATAGCTCTGTGCTTTCCGTCAAAGAGAAGTAGAGATGCTCAAGGTTTAGTGCAGTCCCGGTCGGCCCAGTCTCGAGACTGGCTTTAAGCTGCGACACAGTGCATTTCATCACATCGTGGCCGTTCATGTTGGCCCAACATTACAAAACTGTTTCTGAGATTGTCACACACTGCAATCGCAAAATAACGCCAGAGGATCTGGCAGCAATGTCACGATGCCCGAGAGTCCTAAACCAAGGACCCTGTGCGTTGACATGTGCATGCGGGAGCCGTACAAGGACGCAACCAGATCTTTCCAGCTCACGTGTTTGACTTTGTTTGGGTTATCGGTTATGCGCTTGGTTTTGCGGTGTCTGATCGATAATGGATGCTAAACCCTCACGCCAAATGTCCTAAACCATCGCCACAAAGCCGCAGCACCTAGTCACTGGCAGCGCGTTCTGAGGCGATCTCGTGGCTGGGAAGGAGGGCGGTACAGGAAACAGCACGGAGCCCAGCAACTCTGGTTGAGCCGCTGAGCCATTGAGCCGAAATACGGCTTGGCTTGGGTTTACTGGGTTTGGAGTACCAGACTTTATTACCTTTTTTTTAGAGCTGTTCCTTGAAGGAGCCATTATGAAATTCAAGTTTATACTTTATTCTCCCTGGTCCCTGGTTACTTCAAAGCCCAGTTTAGGGCGAAGGGCTTTAGGATTTGGGGATTTAGGGTTCAGGGTTTGGATTGGGCTCGGTGCTGCTTGTGTTCGTCATCCAGTGCATTCAGGAGTTTTCCTCCTTGCTGAGGGCACCGTAGTGGTCTGCTGGCGACACTGTTCCGACCATACGCACAGCCGCAAACACCGCCGACGCCCTTTGGGGCCTTTTTTTTTTTTTGGGGGGGGGGGGCTACATAAGAATAGTGTTCCTTTATAGCGCCTTATATTTATGGTCTCGTATCTCCCAAAAGCTTATAGTCTAGATACTCGATTAGACGGTTCAGGAATCCGAGGCTTCGCCGGAGCATCGTTCAGCCGCGACGCCCATGTACTCATGTCGCATATACACTGTCCCTCAGCTACAGGACCTATATAGGTATATACCCTGAACCTTGAACCCTAAACCCTAAACCTTGAACCCTAAACCTTCAACCCTAAACTCTAAACCTTCCCAGCACCTCCCAACTATTATACCCAAAAGACCCACTATTAAGGACCATAAAGAGTACTCGGGCGTGCTGGTCAACCCTACACCCTAAACCTGATCCCTAAGCCTTAAACCTTGAACCCTAAACCCTGCCCTGAGATACCGGTCCTATGTAGGTACCCTTTCAAGGGCAAGCCTTATCCCACCCCACTCAGGCTCGGAATGCAGTGAGGTGTGGCACCGAGCTTGTCAGTGCGGTTTAAGAAGGGAGTCGAGAGGCTGCTTAGCAATTAATGCTTTCATGAGTAGTTTTGCAAATTTCTGGTCTGCTTAGTACTGCTTCAGGTAGAGATTTTGAAGGTATGTTGATTGTGGCTGCATGTGGAGCATGCAGGGGATTATGTCAAATGATGCTGCTGCTGAAACACTGGTGTTGCAGCTGCAGGTGCTGCTGTTGCTGTTGCAGTTGCTGTTGCTTTGTGGCTGGTGTTCGTGCTGGTGCTGGTGCTGGTGGCGGTGGTGGTGGCGGTGGGGGAGGTTGGTTGGGTAATGCCAATGCTGGTGTTGCGTTGCAACTTGTGGTATTGGGGCCCACGCGTTTTGCGGATGCTGAGCCCCAGTCCATTTTTTTGCGGATGTCTGGTCGGTCATTGGATAGACCTGCTTTGCGAAGTATCCATCCAGCCCCATCCAGCTCCGCACCTCCGTCGTAATTAAGCCAGAAAGAACACAAGAGTCTAGTTTCAAAACCAGGAGTCCTCAATGAGATGCCTAAACCCCAAATCTAAACCCTAAGCTGACCATACTGCAACACAAAGCCACCAGTATCTATGCTCCTGGAACAACGCTGGTAGACGCCAAAATTTCATATCAATTCATTTCGGGGTTTGCGTCCTGGGCTCCCAAGCTCCAAACCCTTAGCCCTAACCTAAGAGAGAGGGAAACCCGGTAGGCCCCCGCATGGCTGTTTTACGTCTCCCAAAACCCTTGTTGCGTCCTATGATCCTTGCACGTCGGCCCGTATGATCACAGAAGCATTGATTTGAAACACGGGCGTTGCTTTGAAATAATCTCGTCCTCATACTGGATATAAGGCCCTACAGGCGGAATAGCATGCTGTAAACCACTAAAACCGAAAAAACAAAAAAAACCAGCAAAAACAAAAAAAAACAAAAAAAACAAAAACCAAAAAAAACAAAAATCTGGGGGACTAGTCTCCTGGAGAATTGTTTTTTTTGGTTTTTGTTTTTTTTGTTTTTTTTGGTTTTTTNCAGCAAAAACAAAAAAAAACAAAAAAAACAAAAACCAAAAAAAACAAAAATCTGGGGGACTAGTCTCCTGGAGAATTGTTTTTTTTGGTTTTTGTTTTTTTTGTTTTTTTTGGTTTTTTTGGTTTTTCGGTTTTAGTGGTTTACAGCATGCTATTCCGCCTGTAGGGCCTTATATCCAGTATACAAAAAATCTGGGGGACTAGTCTCCTGGGAANTTTTGGTTTTTTTGGTTTTTCGGTTTTAGTGGTTTACAGCATGCTATTCCGCCTGTAGGGCCTTATATCCAGTATACAAAAAATCTGGGGGACTAGTCTCCTGGGAAAGTGTTTTTTTTTTGTTCTTGTTTTTTCGGTTTTTTGGGTTTACCCGCCCACACCCCAATCGTCGGTTTCCCGCGCGGAGCTGCTTGCCCACAGATGGTTGGATTTTATGCCAACCTTGTCAGACTATAGTGTGTGAAAANGTGAAAACATCGTTCTCACTGCTTAGGAAATCTAGCCAACGTAGCGCAAGGCCTTAACAAATGGCAAAGTGCCCAGTTTTCGTGGAAAGCCAATATCTGATGCTCAAAAATAGTGTCGACTCGTTTGTCTATGCTTGTTTCGAATTGAACAACCAGTTGCTATCGAATGATAATTTAGCGATTGTCTAAAGAATCCCAATTAGCAGAATCATTTTACGTATCTACGAAACATGGATAGTATACACATGAATATATATATATATACATACATACATACATATTCAACTTGAGTACGCAACCAACAAGTAAGCTGTATACCGTGTACCCTTTGATGTTAGTACGTGGAGAAAATGCTGGTTCATGCTTGACTAATAGTCATTGGTTTATACATCATGTTGCAAATGCTCGGATACTTGTACGTGTTGAACCACAATATGTANTGCTATCTCGCCAATACTCATTGAGCCTAGTACAACATTAACACATACGGATACATGTCAGGTCATTTCTTATTTAAACAACATGAACTAGGTTCATTGTCTTTGAAGATGTGGACCCTCAAAGACGTAATAGTTAAGTGTTTTTCATTTTTGGGGATGTTGAGTATCGTTTTTTTCAGTACACAAGAAATAACGGTAAGTACAAAAGGAGCAAATCATCGTGTGCTGCTTAAGGGCGGNAGTTAAGTGTTTTTCATTTTTGGGGATGTTGAGTATCGTTTTTTTCAGTACACAAGAAATAACGGTAAGTACAAAAGGAGCAAATCATCGTGTGCTGCTTAAGGGCGGGAACATAACACGTGAAATATACAACCTCAAGATGTATTCAAAGTGACTAAAGTATCGGACAAGCTGCCACTGAAATGCGTCGAATTTCAACTACACATGCAATCCACATTAGAGTAGTGTTGAATATACGGTAATATTGTCGCACATCAAGCATATAACATTGGCTTGCTTATTAATTATACAAAAGAATAAAATTACAATAGACAATAGCGCTGCTTAAATCCGAGATACATGTTATATCAGTTCAGATGGCATAGCAAAACAGGTATCTAGTTCAATATTGGCCATCAGTTGGATATCANTGATACGTGCATCCGACACCTATATGGGATGAACATAATACTCGATGTTGTCACCTGGCTTCGCATGTCTGCCTAACGTGCTGCATTGACAGTCTTGCCTTTCCATCAGAAGATATATTTGTTGTTCATCATGACACTATACCTCTTGACGTACGTAAATAAGCTGCCATAGAATTGGACATCCGCTTTTGGTGCCCCACTCGTACCTGCACAACATGCAAATACAAACGGTAACCCCGCATTCATCGGTATTAACGGGGTTTTCGGTTCACACCGTCTACACGCATTCAACCCATGTACTCTTTAAAGCCAAGAGGGGGCCTACCGGGTTTCCCCTTCCCTAACCTAAAACCCCAGACCCTACCCGGACACCCCAATGGCCCTTTAATGGAACCCTTATATGGTCCTTAATGGTGGGTATTTAGGCTATGTTAGAGGGTAGTTCGGGGTCTAGGTACCTTAACCTACCAAACCCTACATTTTTGTCGGTTTCGGTTCGTATTATAAACCCTAATATGGAATTTATAGGGACCCGACAAAAAAGTAGGTTCTGGTGGGTTAAGGTATACTTACAAACCTGAACCCTGAATCATTCAGGACTTCTCGAAAGTCGATGCAGAGTTCGAGGAGGAGCGGGGTGAGCCCAAAGAGGCCTCCGAGCCACGAGAAGGGTTTAGGGTTCGGGGTTCAGGGTTTAGGGTTGAGGGCTTCGCTTCGATGTCTTCAAAAACCTCATATGGGTAGTTTTCTAGATTAGGGTCCCTTTTTGGATACCCTAAATAATAGGTGCCGTATTACAATAGGGACCCAAAATTAAAAGGGACCATAATTTTGACAACCACCCATATGAAACCTGAAGGGTTTGCAAAGTTCTAAAAGGCTTTTGGAGGCTGGTGGGTTCAGGGTTCAAGGTCCATCAAGGCAGTGTGCGTATACTAGGATGCAGAAAGGGAGTGCCGTTATGTGAAGCAAGCGCTTATCCAATTGTTTGGCAACATGTTAAAGGACTGCACAAGAACAGAAACCCGATACCCCTAAATCCCTACATCCCTAAACCCTCAACTCAACCCTTCAGAGCCTTCGTCCACGGGCAATTAAGCTTCAGGTTCGCGCTATAATAATGGGTGCACGGACGTGACGGTTCATTGTTTAGAGTTTGGAGTTTCGGGTGAGCGGTCCTCATCATCTTGTGATAATCTCTGGCAGCCTTGATTCAAGGTCACTGTAGAGACCCTCTCGACTCCAGCGGCCCAAACCTTATGAAATGCTACAAGACGTTCAAGAGCGCTCTGGAAACGGACTGTGCAAGTCCGCAGTCTTGCAATGTTGCAGCAGCAATGCCGAGGTCGTGTGGCATCGCGGGCTGCAGTTGTACAACCGGTGACTCTTTGCCTTTAAACCCAAGACGGCACGTCAACGCATTTCCCACCTAGAGAAGGACCTCATGGAAGCGTATGCTCCCAGACCCGGAGGAACTTCTCCTCGGGTGGCCGCTTCAAGAAAGTGAGACATCTGAAGTGACGAGCATGAAGTGCGAAAGCCGCCTCCAAAAAGGCCAGGAACGCCAGAGGGAAAGCATCCACTCTTCTCCGGAACATGGCCTCTGGCGAACGTGGGTGCGCCATGTTCTTTACCATAGGAGCCGATTATTCACAGAAGAATCCTCAAGCCTAAATCCTAACCCATCCTAAACCCCAACCCCTAGACCTCTAAACCCCCAAAGCCCGAAACTTCCTCTGCCCCTGAACCCCTCAACCCCTAAACCCTACCTGGACCCTCAAAGTATGTAGAATAATAGCCTTTTATAGGTTTTTGGCCATTATTTTACCTACTTTGGGGAGTCTAGGTAAGCCCTTTACCCAAAAGCCTAAGCCCAAGTCTGACAACTCATAGCTCTCGGCTTCCACTCGAACCCTAAACCCCTAAACCCTGAGCGGACGGAAAAGGGGCGACAAAAAAACACAAAACCCTAAACCCCTATATGGCCTATACCTCAACTGCTTTGCGTCTTCCAGGGGTTTCGGGTTTCGGCCTGGCGGTTTTCGAACATTTAGGGCTTAGTTCAGGGTGTAAGAGGGTCCGAAAACCGAAGCCTTGTGGTTTGGGGTACAGGGCTTTGGGGGTTTAGGTTTGCTTTTTTAGGGTTTAGGATTTAGGGTTTAGGGTTTAGGGTTTAAAGTTAGGTTTTAGGTGGGCGTGACAAACCGCAAGGCTTAAACCTTATAGGTTCGGTCTTTCATAATAGGAGTTACTAGGTTAAATCCAAACTTGTAACTTGTCGCCTTTCTATGTCCCTCATCCCCTTCAAGGCACCGCCCGCCACACGCAAGGATGAGCCGGACCCTTAACTTTTGATTTTTGGGGTTGGTTTAGGGCTTATAAGGCTTGCAGGGCTTATAACTAGGCTTCTGGGGCATATAGCGCTTGTAGGGTTTAGGGTTTAGGCTTGCAAACGGAGGTGGCTCAAGCTTTCAAAGCCTTAGCAGTAGAGTAGAGTAGGTGACCTTGCACCCCGAAGGTTAATCGCGAAAGCTTTTAATGTAGGAACCTGATTAAGAAACCCTGGGCCTATAACCCCAAATATAGTAGGATTCATATAAGGAACCCTAATAAAGGCCCAAGGTTTCTGAATCATCAGGTTCCTACATTAGTTCCCTAAGAAACTGGAGACCTCGGAAGGATCCTTGGTTTGCACATGGCGCTGCCCTAAAGGTCCTTTTTCCAATAAGTAAGTACCCATAGGCTCCATAGTAGTTCCTTTTTGGGATTACCTTATAGGATTCTACATATGAACCCAAAAAGGAACTACTATGGAGCCTTAGGGTACTCGGGCTGAGTCGTGATTGTCTCGTATGTTGATTGCAGAGACGGGGGCAGAACTGCTAAGTATGTGGGCTATCCGGGTTGAGGTGTTAGCGTGTGGGTTGTACCTGTATCTGCAAACCCTACAAAATAGTAGGTTATGACCCCTTAATTAGAGGGTCTAACCCCTAAAACGGTAGGTTTTCGGATCCCGAGGTAGGGTTTGCATGAGACTGACGGTTTAGGGCGCAGGACTGAGGAGGGAACCATTGGCATTCTGGATTCTAGGGTACTAAAACCCTAAACCTAAAACCCCTATACACCCTCAAACTGATAGCCCCAAAGCATGTCAAAGCCTCAAAGTTTGGGGATTCCGACCTTTCGCAGTCTACACCGCGCAGAAGATGTCCCCTGACTGAATTTGTTTTGTGAGTTTTGTGCTTACGGGATCTCGGGTAGTTTAGAGTTTCGGGTACTCGGCGGGACAACAATGAGCCATACGGTGATGCTTCGCGCCTTTTCGCCGATGCAGGCCGAACTACCGGCTATTGGTCCAACCAATTCAGAAGAAGGTTGCTGTCCCGGTGTCGGTTCCTTCCGAGATGCAAACGTCCCCGACGAGGGCTGTCAGTTTTGTCGTTAATCACCTATCTGATTTCAAGCTCGTCATGGCCTTCTGTGGGGTCTCCCGCGCACTGCCGCAGACCAAGTGGAAGTGCTGCGATTGCAGCCGCGTGTTTTGCTCGCCGTCCCCCAAAGCTCGTCAAGCAAGAGCCCAGCATGGCGAGGCAAGTCATTGTGCTTGGAGCTGACGTCCTTGAGACCTCGTCCTGCGTTTTTGAGGGCGTCATTCGGCTTCGCTGCCTTCCCTAGCCGAAACTGCTGATAATTCCGGGTGTACACGTATGAAAGCGCAGGCATAGATAGAAGTAAGTTAGAGGCCTTATAAGAAGATGTTCTCTCGACCCCTCGGTTTGCAGGAGCTTCATTGATGACTTGTGATTCTCCTTCTTCGTCTACAGCTAGGATTCTCCCCCAACGAATCAAGCCAGAGCTCGCAAAGCAGCCAAAGCCCTCCCTCAGCAGCTTAGAAAAGCAGCGCAGAAACCCTAAACCCTAAACCCTTAAACCCTGAACCCTAACCCTAAAGTTTGGAACCTCTTGTGCCCTAGGCCTACGGAGGCTGCACCACAAAAAGCGGAGGCTCGGGCGATCAGTCCTTCGATTTGAGCTTTAGGGCTCTACCTAGGATTTAGGGTTTAGGGCTCTATAGAAACTTTGCCACGGCTCGTTTTCGGGGTTGTAGGGTGGAAGCCGGCAGAAGCCCTCAACCTTAAGCCAGTACCACAAAGCCCAAAACCTTAACCGTACAGTTCTTAAGCCCAGCCAGTGCCCTCCACATCCATACATACCCCCACCTAGCCTTGCAGACCACGTTCGCGCCACTTTAGGTTTACAGTTTCGGTGGAGGGTTTCAGGTTCGGTGGGTCAGTACCTCCGCACCCCAACTACCCTCAATGCTACACTACATACCCACCGCTTAGGACCGCAAGGGCTCTATTCAGTTCCTCCTAACACCTTAAAGCCCTAGATTCCTAAAGCCCTGAACTCCCAAACCCCTAAGATCTTAAACCCCCTAAGCCTATCCCCTTTAGCCCCTATAAAGTTCTACAAAGGGTACCTTAGGGGCCTTAATAATTGGAATAGGGTTTTGGGGGCTCCTTATTTAGCCCCCGAACCCTATTCCAATTATTCAGGCCCCTATATTAGAGCACCCCACTATAGATCCCCTATAGACCCCTTTAAAGGGAACCCCTGTTTCAATTATTAAGGCCCTTATAGTACCTTATTCGGGGCTGTCTGCAGGAGTCCACTCTCCCTTTGCCCGCCTCGTCCTGCGCTGAGCTGCGGAGAAGTCGAAGTGGGCTCTCTCGAGTCTTGTTTACTTTAAACTACCACGACCTGTTTTTGCAGGGCCTTATTCTACATAAATACATTTTCCAAGATGTTGCGACCCTACAATATAATACCTTATGGCAGTTTAAAGTAGGGTTTGGGGTGTAGGCCTTTGGGATTCAGGGTTTATGGGTGTTTCTGGCTGAAGTGAGGGTTCAGGGCTGTCGGACTTAAATTACGACTGAGGGCCAGGGGTCGGGTGTTGAGAATGCAACCTACCCCGCGGCTGCTACGGCTGGAAAACGCGGCAACACAGCAACGAATAGCAACGCTAAAGCCTGAAGTTCCACCACACAGTCGTAAGGGATGACACCATACCCCAAGGACCTGTTCTATGTCCCTATCAAGAATTATAAAAACCTCGGGTGACCCCATAGTCACCCATGACATCCCATGACGGAAACTTCTGGAGGCGCCCTAAGGACCCACGAAGGCTTAATGATGTCTACCTGTAGCCAAATACCCTTTTAGGGTTCCTTCTTATGCTCCTTAAACAGGTAGGTCTTTTCGGCTACAGGCAAGTAGGGTTGAGTAGCCTCAGGGTTTAAAGTTTCATGTTTAATGGTTTGATGTTCCTGGGTAGAGCTGTGAGGGCTGCTCTAGCAGCTCCGACCCAGCAACTGTCAGATAATGCTGGTAGCTCGCAGGAGCCAAGTATAGATGCCCAGAATTCGTGTACATACCTGTACCAGGACCCCCAAGGGCCCTTTAATAGAGCCCTGACGGCCCTTGACAGTGGGGGTATCCGGGGAGAGGGTAGTTTGCGGGGTCTAGGTAAACAGCTACTTTTCCGGGACTCTTTTGAGACCATCTTCAAGATCCGCCTGAAGCCGAGAAAGCTCTACGCTCCAACCGCATTCTAAGCCTCAATTCCCCTGAACCCTATAAACCCTAAACTCTATAAACCCTAAACCCTGTATACCCTAAAGCCTCAACCCAAGTCCACCCAAAGCCCAAAACCCCGAAACCCGGTCCGGTGACAAGAGAGGTCCAGCATGGCGCGGCAGACATCGCCGTCGATATCGGCACAGGTTTCGGAGAGTTTGGAGCAGGCTTTTGGTTTCGGGGTTTAGGTTTTAGGGTTTAGGGAACTGGGCTTTGGAGTTTAATACTTTAATACTTTTTTCTTAAAGGAACCCTTATGAAATAAAAGTCTATACTTTTTTCTCCCTGGTTACTTCAAAGCCCAGGGAACATGATTCATTGTGACGGTTGCGTGTCAGACATGTACCGTAAGGCTGGCAGGGCATTCTAGGGCGTGCATACCTTAAAGCGTTTTTGTCATACGGCTGATGGGCAAAATCCTGCATTACCCATATTAAGGAATATGCCATACTTCCCATAGTCTAGGGTCCTTCAGGTAATGCAGGATTTTGACCATCAACCGTAGCTCCGCAGTAGAGTATCGGGTAATCCATTGTCTGTCATTGTCTACGTTCTGGTGTTTTCTTGACATACCTTAACCTACCAAACCCTACATTTTTGTCGGTTCTTATTATAAACCCTAATATGGAATTTATAGGGACCCGACAAAAAAGTAGGTTGGGTTAAGGTACATACACATGTTATTCATAGTTAGAAGAGGGTTGAAGGGTTTATAGGGTTTTATTGGCCTTAATGGTTAGAAGAGGGTTTCGGGAGTGATTACATGTTAGATGACAGCCGGGCCTATGGGCTAATGCGCCGTGCTGCGGATCCTGTTGTCCGGGCCGCCCCTGCCCCTGCCGCTGCCCCTGCCCCGCCCCCTGCCCCCTGCCCCCTGCCCCTGCCCCCTGCCCCCGGCGTGAGCTATGCTTGTGAAAGGAGTTTGGGAGACTTGGGGAGTTTGAGCTGTCCGGCAGGCAAAGCAATTCAACAGGGCCATCTAGTTAGTACAGTAGTAGTACAGTAATAGTACAGTAGTACTGTAATAGTACGGTAGTAGCACGGTAGTACCGTAGTAGTACAGTAGTGTCGGTTGAAGGTTTTGGTTGAGGGTTTCGGGTTTGGGGTTTTAGGGTTCAGAGTTTGGGGGGTTTGGGTTTGTGGTTGATGGGCAGGGGGCAGGCCATCAAGCAGCAAGCCCTTTACTAACCTCCAGACGATGACACCAACCCCTCAACCCGAACGTGCAACCCGTCCTTGTAGCCCCAAGCAGTATGGTGTGGTGCAATGGTAAGTGCAGGCTTTAATCATTTAGACACCAGGGCCCAAACCCTAAACCCTGAGCCCCCACGGTTGCGTGGTACTCCCTCTCCATCCAACAGACTTCTTATAGTACGCTCATAGGGCCCTTATCTGCTGCACAGGGTCGGCCTCCCACACAAGTACAGTCACTGGCAATGCGTCTTCTCAGAATTATAAGGTAAAGACTTGAAAAGTCGACTGTTCAATTCGCTTCTGGAATCATTCACCTGGATATGCTGGCGAGCCGGAAGAAATCTCAAGCGAGCTGCAGCATGCCCAAGTACCTGTGAAGATCCCATGATTAGGCTCGAAGCCAAGAAAGATCAGAATCTTCGGCTGGGCCAAATCCATGGACAAGAAATCGATTGGCAGGCCATTGCCAATTGAGCGGGGAATCCTGCAGATGCAGACCTTTTAATTGCTACTGGGTACGAGTTTGCATGCGAACGAAGTGGCGAATTTGTCCAGGCAAGCAGAACACAGGGCAGTTCTCAGCCACTGCGGCCGAAGGCAAAGCAATCGGGCCCTAAAGGAACCGAATTTCGATTTTGAAAGGGGCCCTTCTACAGTGCCAGGTCCTTCGCTATACTAATAAACATAGTAGCCCTGTAGAGGACCGAGGAACCTAAAGACCTAAAGCCCAAATTATTAAGACTTCTACATGGGTCGTTGTCAAAATTATGGTCCCTTTTGGAGTACCCTAAATATTAGGTGCCGTATTCTAATAGGGACCAAAAAAGGGACCCTAATTTTGACAACCACCCACATGACAGTGCCAGGTCAAGGTAGCCTCTCCTGTCTTAGGGCCGGCGGCATCTCCAGCAGCTCGGCAGTTTAAGGCTTCAGGGCTTTAAAGTTTCAGGTTTTTAGGGTTTTCAGGTTTAGGCTCTTCAGGTTTAGGGCTTCAGGCTTAGGGGTTTGGGGTTTAGGGATTTGGGGTTTTGAGCTTCGTGTCTAGGATTTCCGGTTTTCGGGTTGCAGGGTTATTAGGGCTTCGGGGCTTTGGGGCTTTTTAGGCTTTAAGAGTCAAGGGTTTAGGGTTGAGGGTTTAGGCTTTAAGGGTCAAGGGTTTCATGGGATTTCAGTCGATTTTAAACCGGAGTTTGTAGTGTAACCCTAAACCCTAAACCGTAGTGCTTTGTCAGGGTACTACGGGGGCTCTTATCGGTAATTCAGAGTCTTCGTTGGCGATCGCTATGTTAAGAACTCGGCTACGTAGGGTCTGCACTCGGCTCCCTTTATCAATGTTCCGAAACTCTCCTAAACCCCAAACCGTGGTCACTTTCGGTTTGCATCGGTACTATGACGGTTGCCGGCAGAGCATGGAATCCGGGGTGCAGAGTGATTTAGGGTTTATGGTTTACTTGGAGGTTCATGGGTAGTTACAAGTAGGGTTATAAGTAGGATACCTATGGTCATAGCCTATAGTAGGGGACTTATAACCCCACTTATAACTACCCATGAACCTCCAAGTAGGGGCTAGGGATTAGGGTTTAGGAGGACGTCGTGGTAGGCCCCGTCCGTTGGCAGGGTTTGGCCAAGCTCACCTGCAGACAGCGACCAGTGTCAGTTTGATCGCTGCTTGTGAGCGAGCCCTCAGGACGTCAGTGGCCACTGCGGCCGTACTTTTCGCTTCGGCGGCAAAGCTCAGCTAGGCATTCGCTTGCCAAGGGGTACTCATGCCAAGGCCACGCCCAAGCCACTGGTTTTCAAGAGTCAACCCTAAGGGTCCGAGTACTCAATAATCATATACTCTCCTAAATATTGAGCTACATAACTACTATCCTAAACCCAAGTACCTAATTATTCGGTCCTTTGGACCCTGAGGGCTTAGGGTGCGCCTAGAATTTGGACCGCTGAGGATATGGAGGTGTTTCTTCAATGCGCAGGGTCGCCCGCAAATCGAGATTGTGAGGGGACCCCTACCTATGGTGAACACCTCGTTTCCGGCATATTGCAGACCAGATTCTTTAGCAGCTCAAGGAGGCCAAGTGCTGCCAATGACAGTGGCACACCGAACTGCAACCTGAATGCCAGCTTGTAGCTAACGCTCGCGATGCCACGGAAGCCGATGAATCCAGACCTGCTCTTCTGGTACGTCACCGCACTGGTTTTTCTGGTGAGCTTCAACAATGGGTCTTTGCCACCACGTCTATACGGCTTGGGCTTCAGCACATGTGACACCACAACAGCAAGCACAGCGATGCCGAAAGCGCGCATCGCGACGGAAGCTGATAGTAGCGCCCCAAAAAGGTAGCCAAGCAAAAGGAATGTCCCATACAGCAGACTCCGTAGAAATGACCAGCCGCAAATGTATGGACGGTAATGTAGGGACCTGATTAAGAAACCTGGGGCCTATAACCCCAAAATAGTAGGATTCATATAAGGAGCCCTAATAAAGGCCCAAGGTTTCTTAATCAGGTTCCTACATTATTATGGTACCCTTATAGATCCCTTATCGTAACCCTTATAGACCCCTTTAAAGGAACCCTAATAAAGGCCCAAGGTTTCTTAATCAGGTTCCTACCCTATGGATCTCAGAGTCAAACAATTTCGTAAATGGTCTTGTCTGGGCCCCTAGGCGTCAGATCTGAAACTCCCAGAAGACCTGCCTAAACCCTGAACCCTAAACCCCTAAAGCCACCTGCAGTTCGAAAAGAGCCCCCCCAAAAAAAACTAAAGCCTCAAGCCCTAGTCAGCCCAAGCCCTAACACTAAGAGTGTAGGGTGCAAGGTGCAGCAATCTCAGACACTGAGACTGACATTTGAGTGCTCCCAAGTGGCAAACTAGGGATCGGGATTGTCAACAGTCATGACTGCTTGTTTACGAACACTAGTATTGTTGCTCCTATTACGTAGGTTTTAATTACACAACTTCGCTTGGCTATTCCTAAGCGTAGCCTCGTGGGTGTTGATCCCAGCAGCATCCCCTGAAACTCTAAACCCCAAGGGCCACGATGCCGTCGAAGACGGCTTGGTGCAGCAGCTGGAGGCAGCGTTTGGGGGCCCTCAGGCTTATAGGTTTAGGGTTTAGGGTTTAGACCCTTGGAAATTTAGGGTTTAGGGTTATTCGGGGCACCAGCAGCTTAACCCACCAAGACCCCCCAACTACCCTCTAATATACCCCAAATACAACCACTATTAAGGGCCATTAGCCCTTGGGGGGTCCTGGAAGACTCCAGAGTTGGAAAGAAGTTCTTCACATGCTTTGCTGAAGTCCTCAGCCGCCAGATAGGCTAGAACTGCAGGTGGGGTTGCGTTAGAACCTCGTCGCTCTAGAAGTACATAAGGTTTAGGGGAAAAATATTGTTTGGGCCTTTGGAGCGTATGGGATTGGGGGAATTGGAACATGAAGCTGGCAATCGAGAGGGCACGAAGGGGCTTCGGGCTCAGGGTTTAAGGGTTGAGGGTGTTTAGGGCGTAGGGTTCAGGGTTTAGGGGTTTGGGCTGGCTTTGGGGTTTAGGGCTTAGGGTGGAGAGTGGCTTTAAAAGCTTCGGAGGTTTCGGTACTGCTGCTTCAGGGCCTTGCAACGACTGACCAGCGCAGCTGTTGCTACTCTATAGTTGTCATCACAGAGAGATCATGCGGGAGTCATGTTTTTGGTTTATTGAAGCCCCTATATACTATATACAGTTCTGGCTCTGGGGGGTCTAGAAGTGCTTTGTTTGTTTCTGGTCCATGTGGTGTCGAACTCGGGGTAGAGAAGGTGGTTTTAGCATGTTGTGGCCATAAACCACATAGAACTTGACACAACGCTAACACCCAAACCCCCAACTCTGACTTACTCGTGTCAAACCGCAAGCCAAAGCCCAAACTGTGAATCCCTAGCCTTGAACCCTAAACCCCACATCCTGCAAACCTTAAACCAAGCGAAACGACACATGCGCACGTAAGCTATAAACGAAGCATCCAGCGAATTCGAAAATCGAGCCGGGGGTCTTGACTTGAAGCCCGGGGCCTCGAACTGTGATTTAAACAACCCCTTGAGAACCCTTATAAAGCTGTTAATTAGTCTAGGAACCTGATTAAGAAACCCTGGGCCTATAACCCCCTTAATCAGGTTCCTACATTATCAGAACCCTGAGCCCTTGACCCTGAACCCGAAACCCCCAAAGCCCCAAATCTCTTTGCAGAGCCCCCGACCCCATCAACCTGCAGACCTCTCAGAGCACCCCTGTTGAACCCGAAACCCTAAACCCTAAACCCTGTTGAACCCTGAACCCCACACCCTGACGTTCAGATCGAGCGGGACCTGGATGCAGCTTTCTCGGACCGCCGGCTCTTAGCCGAAGCTGAGGCCTGTCAGATCGGACCCACTGGGTTTAGGGGTCCGGGTTTAGGGTTTTGGGTTTAGGGTGTAGGGTTTCCCGTTTTTTTTTATAATTTGGTTGCTTAATGTTAATTATGACTTCATGGCTGTAATGATTCACCCCTATGCCCTGAAACCTAAAAGTGGGTTGTTTGTTTGTTGTTCAATGTAATGACTTGTCTGTAGTGGTTCATACTCGCACGATTCTGTTTTATCTTGCGTTCTGATTGCCTGGCGGTGTTATGCAATTTGGTTTTATGTTCTTCGTAGGGCTTATTTTATGGGTTCTACGGGAGTTGCGGGGCATAGTGCTTTCGAACGTCCGAGCTTGAGACTTTTCTTCTTCTCGAACCCTTTACAGAAAAAGCCTCCGGGTGGTATCCAGAGACCCAATCCCGCAACTAAGCAGCAGAATAGGCCCTAAATCATCCTTAAACCATACGGCGTTCCTTACGCCTTACTGTAATGAAGAGTCCTGGAGCCTGGTATTTAGGGCTTATAGGGCCTTACAGGCTAACCCCTAGACCTCTAAACCCTAAACCCCTAACCCTTGCAACCCTTATAACTGCCCAGAGACTCCAATATCCCTCAAGTAAGGAATATTCCTTAAATCATATTAGGGATCCTACTATAATTTAAGGTCTATTCCTTAACTAAGGGATATTGGAGTCTCAGGGAACTAAAGCCCTAACCCTACAAAAAATAAACTCCAAGAAGGAAATTATAGGAACCCTACAAGAAGGTAGGTTTTGGTAGGTTAAGGTAGCCCTAACCCATAGGCCTCAAAGTAGTTCCTTTTTGGGGTTCTTTGCGGCCTATGGGAAATTAGGTCTTGCGATGATGCGCGCATTTAGGGCTTTCGGAGCTCGTAGATTAGGGCGCCTTTGGTGTTCAGCACTTTGGGGTTCTCGGTCCACAGGCCGAGGGGCGTGGGCTTTTAGGGTTCATATATGGGTTTAGGGTGTAGGGTTCTTGGGTTTATGGGTTTAGGGTTTAGGGTTCGAGGGTTTAGGGTTTATGGGTTTAGGGTTCAGGGTTTAAGGGTTTAGGGGTTTAGGGGTTTATGGGTTTAGGGTTTATGGTTTTAGGGTTCGCGGGTTTAGGGTTTAGGGTTTATGGGTTTAGGGTTTATGGGTTTAGGGTTTCGGGTTCGAGGGTTTAGGGTTTAGGGTTCGAGGGTTTACTGGTTTGTGGGCTTGGGATTGCACAGCTCGAGCCTGCCGGAATTCTGCCCTGTGGGCGCACCCGAAGCCCATACGAGTTTGGCACTCCTGTCCTCGGGGTATGCAGTTAGGCACTTGAGCCGGGCCATGCCTGCAGCGTGCTTGTTTGCTGCCTGTAAAGCCTTGGCAGTATCTGTACATCTAGACTTGTTTATTCACGTTTGGGATTGTTTAGGGGTGATAACATGTGTTTCTTTTGTTGGTAGCAGGGTCTAATGAGATTCTTGGGGAGTCTTATGAGGACTCTTGTACGTACAGGGTGTTACTATTGTGGCAGTTTCAGCAGAAGGTTTTTGGGCGTTTTGAGCACAGCTGTTGTGGAAACCAGCGAATTCGCTGATTCGACCCTGTGCCCCTGTGTGCTTGGAAGGCCCTGCAAGCCTAGTTTGCGGAAAGTCCCATTTATTGGAGCATAGAGAGCTCTCATCATGGCGTCGCCGGCCAAGCGTGCGAAGGCTGCCCGACACTACCAGCTACAGCTGACACGGCCCTTCGCCAAGGAGGGCGGATGATTGATCTTGGCGGCATGGGGAGTCGAGACGGTCTACAAGATCTCAGAGAGCGACTTTGCAGAATCGGATTCCTGTCTGCAACCGAGAGCCCGACACACAGCCGCGCATCTCTAAATGTGCTGGTCTTCAAAAAGCAATCAAGGACCCCGGCCCTTTATGAGCCCTCCGTCTACATTTGCGGGCCACCTGATATCAATAATCAGGGTGCGAAGCATCCGCTTGCACCCCCTCTTTACTCCGTAGCCACTACACACCATTGAAACTCTCGACCTCGACACCAGTGAACCTGAATCCCTAGATGATTACCCACCCAATCGACCCGAAACCAGCGCGCGATTTGCCCGAATGTCGGTGCCTTGCAGGGCGCAGTTACAGTTATTGTGGTCGATAGTCAATATATTCCTAGTTCTATTCCTCGTTGTACAAGGTGTCGCATGAGGGATCATAGCCCAGGGCACCAGGCTTTCTCCGACAGCTTCCCGAGCCTGGTCAATCTGAGGGGCCAGCTTGATTCTGCCCGCGGGCCTTGAAGAATTTGGCCGGAGTTTGGGCGTTGCTATATTATATTTAACATGCCAGTGCTGAGAAAGTGGCTCTAAACCCTGTCGCTATGCCTTTTCACTCAGTAGCGCCGTCCTTGTCCACCTCAGTCGACCCAAGCTGTTGCCAGAATCGTTGTTGAAGGCTCTCTGGCACAGTTATGCCGAAGTTTGTAAGAGTACTTCAGTTACGGTGATATGTTATGACAGTTAGCCCAGCTTTTGGCCAACCATCAACCGTCAAGTATCAACAACCTGCAATGCCCATTGCTTCCTTCGTCTTCCCCGCCGTCGGTATTTGAACCTAGGGCCCTAAGGACTCATATGTTCAGGCTGTTGGGCCCGAAAACAATACTACTATGCAAGGCTTTGGGGCTAAATTGAGCCTTAGGGTAAGATTCGAGTACAAGAATCAGGCCGTACAATCTCATACACCTCCTCCCCCCTCAAAAAAAGGCAAACACCCTCAACCTTTAACCCCAAACCTAGAACAGGTCCAACACCCTAAACCCCAAACCTTAAACCCCAAGAGCTGTAACCGCAAATCAAGCCTCAGCAAAAAGTCCCGAAGTCTAGATCCCATACGCTATACAAGCGCTTGACGCCTGTAGAACCCTTACAAGCGCCCTGTAAGCCGAGCCCCAAATCCCAGCTCCCTAAACCCTAAACCCCAAACTCCCTAAACCTTTAATCAAACCCTAAACCCTAAAGCCTCAACCCCAAACTCCCTAAACCTTTAACCAAATCCGAAGCTCTAGACTCCCCAAACCCACCCAGCACACCCCGACAGGCCACCGACCCGGAGAAGCTGGGCATAACGCGAGGCTACCGAGAGGTCCCATGGCTCCTTCAGGGTTCAGGGTTTAGGTTTTAGGGCTTTTGGGTTCCTTTCAAACATCTCTCATGGGTCCTGTTCCGTGAAGGGTTCTAGCAGGTTTCTATGTGGTTTCTATGAGGGTCCTGTCAGGGTTCTATAGTGGTTCTACCAGGCTTTATGGTTAAGGGGCTTTCTGCTTGAGGATTAGGCTTTGAGGTTTCAGGTTCAGGGGTCAGTTTGTAAGGTTCAAAGTCTTTTTATCTTGCAAGTGAAGGGGTTCGGGGATTCATTGAGGTTCAGAACTCATGGCTTACTTATTAAGGTTCATGGCTGTTGAGGGGTTTACAGGAGACTACGGTTCAGAGCCCGGGCTTGTAGGTTCAGGGGTTGAGGTTGGGGTTTGGGCTTCGTTTGGCTTATGGTTTTTGGGCTTGGGGTTGGTGGTATTTAGGTTGAGCTAGTTTGGCAACCTGCTGTATCGAGCCCTATACCCTCAACCCTAAACCCCCCCGCTTGCAGGCCGTTGACATGATGTTTGGCGCGCATTGTATTCTCCGAGACAAGCAGCAGGCCCTAGGCCCTAGATCCCCAAACTGCCAACCCCTAACCAAGCCAGAAAGCACTAACACTAAGCATGTCAGCTTATTTATCCCTAAACCCTAAATCCTAAACCCTAAACCCTAAACTTTCGGGTTTAGGATTTAGGGTTTAGGGATAAATCCTAAACCCTAAACCCTAAACCCAACCCAAAAGGCCGCCTGTGAACCCTGGCTTCAGGTGGAGTCGCCGGCAGCGCTGCCGGCAGTGTCGCCGGCGCCGGCGGCTCCAACACCCCCTCCATCCGACGTAAAGGACCACCGTTTGTGTTTAGGGTTTAGGGCTTAGTTTTATGTAATGGGGTTTAGGGTTTAGGGTCTATCCGACATCAAGGACCACCTTTCGATTTTGGGGTTAGGGTTTAGGGATCAGGGTTTGAGGTATTAGGGTTTATGGTTTGGGATTAGGATTAGGGCTAAATTTCAGGGTTTAGGGTATAGGCTTCGCAAGATCTAAAGGTGTTCGAGTCTTTACAGGGGGTTTGTGGGACGTTGGGATTTATCTTTTTGTTGTTTTGAAGTGGGTTTGGATTTCGGTGCATCTGTAAGTTCGCAAATCCCGGACTGCTTGAAACTCGTGTAGAAGAAAGGAATAGGTAAACCCCACATGAATATAATCCCACCCTACCGGAAAAGGTATTATATAGGAGGGATCATACTGTCAAGGCCGTTAAAGGTTGGGGTTCATTAATCCTGGTCCTACACCACTCTGCAAGATTCCTGGATTTCTGTACGCAGCAAGTAGAATTCCCCGCAGGACTCTTCCAAGGAAGGTTAGATAGGTGCTGTTCAAGCCGTTCTGCCGTCCCCTGATGAATCACACCGCTTCACTAAAGAATAGAGTCGTAGGCATCCTAATATGGGGGCACTAAAGAATCCAGTAGGCATCCTGATCAATATGGAGGTCCGCAAAAGAAGCCCGGGGATCGCTTCATTAATCGGCCCCATAGGTCACCTTCTACTGGGTTCACAGATCATTTGTATATTGAGGCTCCACAGTAGTTCCTTTTTGTGGTTCATATTTTGAATCCTGTAAAGACGTTCCAAAAGGAACTACTATGGAGCCTATGGGTACATTGTTGTTTCCAGATGCTTTCAACCGCTGAACCAGTTCCCAAATAAACATAAACAAAAACATCAAATATTACTCAAATCTGCATGGGTGCTTGCTTGATGACCTTGAGGAATTAGTACTTCTCTCGGGGCTAGAGGCTTTTAGGGAAGGGCTGTCTTAGTCCAGATACCTGATTAATGCTCGTATTGTTTGAGATCGACATTGTGTTCTTAAAGGTCTGCTATCTTATAAAGGTCCCGTATACGACACCCGACCCTAAGACGTGGAACCCCTCAACCCAAGACCCTAAAAAGTCCTAAAAGCAGAAAACCCTAAAACTCTGCCAGCCATTGCTTACGCTGCTAAATCCCAACACCCAAATACCACCCGAAAAGCCACAAAATTCTATACCCCAAACTTCCTAAGACCAAAACCCTTGAAGCCCTAGAGAGATCCTAAACCCACAAGCCATGAACATCCCTGAAACACAGGTGGAGACGCCGGCAGTGCTGCCGGCAGCGGCAGTGTCTGTGGAGCCGGAAGCGTCAGGGGCCCCATCCACGGATGTCAAGGACCCGTTTTACGGACGGCGTTTCCGGTTTCGGGGCTTTGTAGGGCTTTGCGAGTTTGTCAGGTACCATTGACGGGGTTAGGGAGTTTCAGTGTTTGGGGATAAAGGGAGCATCCTTTCCCATAGGAACAACGGACCTTAATGTAGACTCTAAGTCGTAGGATCCTTATTGGGAGGTGCTTTAAAAAAAACCGAAGAGGGTTTTTAAAAACCGAAGAGGGTTTTTAAAAACCCTCTTCGGTTTTTAAGAACCCTCCCATTGCAGCTGCCATGGGCCTAGCAAGGCCCTGGAATCAGCCCCTTGCCCTGGAGTCAAAACTCTCGAGAATCCATGACCCTCAATCTTGAGCCCAGAATAGTAAAGTCTTTCTTTTTTTTTGCAGGGATCCCTACATGATACCCGTATAATTACCGTATAATGTCATGAATCCTGAAGACCCTCAGATATGTGAAAGGACGCGCCAGCGGAGCTGCAAGCGCCGGCCCCCTCAGCGGATGACAAGGAAGATGATTGTCGTTTGGGGGGTTTACAGTAGGGGTAGTACAGGGATGTGAAAAATCTAGAGCCTACATGACCGTGGGCATATGTATGTATGTATGTATATATATATATAATATCTTGGTTAGAGTTAGAGGTATGCAAGGTCATACGTCTTTGTTCAGGTGCTTGGGTGCATCAGGGTTGGGGCATCTCTACTGAAGCAAAGAAGTTACAGGCAAGGTGGCACGCACCGAAGCCATAGGGCTACGACAAGCCTCTTTGGGGCTCCAGTTACCTAAATGGTAGGTCGCTGGGGTACATAAAATATATATATATATGGTTCGTAACCTGCTATTCAGGTAACTGGAGCCCCACGGAAATACGTGAATTAGTCTTTTTGTCTCCCAGATTTCCTGATGTTTTGTAAGAATATTATGTAGTTTCGAGGTTCCGTCATTAGACCCGAAACCCTACACCCACGGTTTAGGAATTGTGGTTTAGGGCAGAGCAGAGGGCAGGGCAGGGCAGGCACAGGGCCTTACTTCTACCTAGAGGATGAGGTCCCCCCTCATCAGCTGTGTGTCGCTCATGCGATGGAGCAGGCTACCGGCTACCACAGAGACTTCTGGGCGTTGGTCGACGCCAACACGATTCCCAGCAACACAGGTGCTGACCACCCGATGCCAGCAGTGACCGAGATCCCAAACAACACAGGTGCAGCAGCAGTCCGAGATCCCCAGCAACACAGGTGCTGACCACGTGCCAGCAGCGACCGAGATCCGTGGCCAGGCATACCGGCTCCGGCGGGGCGGGATTACGTAAGGGGCAAGAGCGCGGCCCCACCACTCGAGCGGGGAGGTTTTCACCCGCTTGGCGGGGCAAGCCGCTGATCCTTCATAGAAAAGGTTCTAGTATAACCCTCCACGGCCCTAGTCTGCTGGTCTAGGCCAAGGCACTTATATTCTCAAGTTTGACGTGCCACTGTTTCGAGACCCCACGCTGGATACAGGAATGAATGTATCGTGCTTTGGCTGTCGGTGGGTGAAGATTCAGTGTTCATACTGTTTTTTAGGGTTGGGGCATCGGGCGTGTATGGAAATGTGGCGAAATCAGCTTCAGATTGTAGAGCTTGGCCGGAGGGTTTAGGCAAGTGGCGTCGCTGACAAGGGATACCCTAAACCCTATTCTGGATACCGCCGCCCACTCAGTATCAGCTGAATACGATTTGGAATATAGATATGTTTGGGCCTTTATAGTGGTCGTAGCCCCGTTATAGACTGTTACTGTATGGGGGCAGTACCCAGCCAGTACTCTGTTGAGTGCCTAGCAGACCACGGTCACCCAAGACAGGGAAGCCGGATTGCCTGCGGGGCCCAGAGACTCCCAAATCCCTTAATTAAGGAATATGGCTTAAATTATAGCAGGATCCCTAATATGATTTAAGGTATATTCCTTTATAGTAGGATCCCTAATATGATTTAAGGTATATTCCTTAATTAAGGGATTTTGGAAGGTCTGGGGGCTTTGGGTGTTTTCACTCGACCCCTGCTCGCTTAAATGAGCCCTTCGGTATTGGACCTTAGGCTTCAGAGTTCATGGGGTTAGGATTTAAGGCTCAGCGTGCAGAGTTTGGGGCCCTATAGGGTTCAGGGTTTTTTGGGGTTAAAATGTACACTTTTCGAAGGTCCTTCAGACTCAGGCCTTACGTTAAACCCATAAACCCTTACCAAGCCCACAGGAGGCGCCAAAGACCGATGCACCGACGGAGTCGCCGCCCGAGGTGGTGCCCTCGAACAGACCCTGGGGGGACGGCTGCCTAAATCTGTTGGGGGNGGGGGGGGGGGGTCCTTAGGGTTGCTAACAAAGGTGTACGGATGTCTACATGGTGTGTTGCAGGTTTTAGTTCCCTGTATTCTATGAGTGGCTAAGATTTGTGTACGGTACCTTGTCTTTGTGGGTTTTGTACTAAGGGTCCGAGTGTCTAGGTTCTACATGGGTGGTACACGCCGATAAGCTCTCGTGTAGCAGGTCAGCAGGTCGCTAGGCTATATGCACTTTAAGGTTGCGCTTGCACGCACGGTTCCTGGATGTTCGGTAGCCCAATTCCGAACCTCGAAGCAACCCATGATAAAGGATCCCTTAAAGAACCCCGAATAATGAAGCCGTATGGATCCCTTGAAGGGTCCCTCATGTATCACTTGGCTTCTTGGGTTGGTTCTGCTTGGTTATTTGGGTTTGGTTTTGCGTACTATATATACCTAATACCTATCCCCCGAGACGCTGTTCTAATTAGTCAGGCCCCTAATACCTATCCCTCATTGCGTCCCTTGCGATGGTGGGCCGCCTGGCCGATAAAGTGACATGAGTTTCAAAATCACGGAGAGTGTCCACCAACCACCCGGACCCTGTAAACCCTACGTGTCAAGGACTTGTACAAGGAAGATTGAGGACATCATGTTCACGAGCCCTGAAAAGGCAATTTCGCTTAAAGTTGAGGTCATCATATACGCCCTAAACAGTAGGCTCCTGCCACAAGCATGCCAAAAAACAGGCATCTCGTCCTAGGAAGCTCCAAAAGCCCTACAACCCACAAGAAAACTCAAAGAGCCCCTAAACCCTAAACCAAGAGAGGGGTCGCTGACCCTAAACTCACCTTTGGTTAGTAGGGAATGGAGGAATGGGGTACAATTATAACTACTATAACTACCATTCTTCCATTCCCTACTAACCAAAGGTAGGTAAACCCTAAACCCTAAACCTCTGAACCCCGGAACCCCCGAAGCCCTGACGCCTTGACCTTCCCGCACGGTGGCTCAATGTCTTCCGAAGCCTCCAGCCAGCGATTCGTGGTGTGACCAGGCACGGCTTTCGACAAAGTTTGGGGTTCAGGGTTAAGGGCTTTAGGAGCAACTAAGAGCTTTCACAGTCCGGCTATGGCCTAAGCCCTCAGATTGCCAAACTCACATAAGCCATAAACCCTGATGGTTTCAACCCCTAAGCCCTCAGTCAAGGCTTACAGTTCGCTAGGTTCTAAATGTCAAAGTTCGGGGGGTCTGTTCTGAAAGATGCAAGGTATTCGATGAATGATATAAGGGTCGGAGCAAGGCGTAATGAGTTTAGTCGCAGTCACCTTGCAGTCTGTTTATGGCTGCGTACTATCTATAATATACCCCCCAGCTTCACTATTATTACTACTGTAGTGATCATCAATGTTATCTCGCATTATGATTGCTAATATTGCTGAGGACCGTGAACCCTGAACGCTGCCTTAAACCCTAAACCCGTACCCTCAACCCTAAACCCTGAACCCTACACCCCAAACCCTAAACCCGAACCCTAACTCTCAACCACAACCCCTAAACCCTGAACCCTAAACGGGGCGGGTGCAAGCTGATGTCGGCTCGCAGAGGTAGACTTCCTGCCCTATGCAGCTCTAGAACCTCGAAAGCGCTAGGTAAGCAACAAGATGTGAATATATATATATGTGTATATATATATACATAGGTATGTATGTACATACATACACATACATATACATATGTAACAAAATATTTTGCTTTTTGAAAACATAGTATGATATAGTCCAATATACTGTAAAACGACAAGAAGATTGAGGTAAAACGACATACATATAATAAAACCTGGGGTAAGATGATGTGCTAGATTTCGGTGGTTTGTTTAGCCATCGTGTAAGATAGCATCGTGAATATGTCATGATGCAATAATACATGATACCATCTTATCTCCTATTACTTCATTGTTGTCATGTCTTTCCTGTGTTTTCTCAAAGTACATCATGCTGACTTATGACACCTTGTATTTTCATATGGTCATACTCGAGGGGGCAGGGGACTTAGTAAGTAGGTTATAAGTAGAGTTATAAGTGCCCTAAATGGAGTTACCCTAATTATAACCCTACTTATAACCAACTTACTAAGTCCCCTGCCCCTTCAAGTAGACCCTAAACCCTAAACCCCATAGATCCCTTTAAGGAACCCCATAGATCCCTTTAAGGAGCCCTTTAGGAACCCTTACTAAGTCCCCTGCCCCTTCAAGTATACTATGTTATCCCAGGGACTACTAAGTCGCTTAATCACGGAATGCTTGTATTGGTTGATAGTAGAGGGTAGAAGGGAAAGCAGTGTGCCCTAAACCCTAAACTCTAAACCCTAAACCCTAAACCCTAAACTCCAAATCAAAACAGAGCCTCGGAGGCCCTCCCAACTCGAAGCGGCTCGTGAACTCCACGCTGCAATGGGAAGTGGAGCGCCTCTCGCCCAGATTGCGGGTCTGTTATGGCTTAGGTCATACGGTTTCGTTATCGGGCTGAATATGGCCTTGTTGGGATATGTAGGGTTTTGCATGGTTTTATGGAGCCCTACAAGGTTTAGGATTTAAGCTCGAGTTTTCGGGTTGCATAAGATAGTTCTCGCTCTAATGGTCATTGAGTATGGTCCTGTGCTGTTTTTTGCTGAGATTTACAAGGCTGCTGAACGAGCCCAAGTTTAGGGTTTTACGAGGCGGCATAGGGCTTTCAGCTGGATTCCTTGCGGTTTGTCAACAGGCTAGTCTAGTAGCAGCAGCAGGAGCAGGAGGAGGAGGAGGAGTAGTAGTAGTAGTAATAGTAATAGTATTAGTATTAGAATTGTATTAGAATAGTATTAGTATTAGAATTAGTATTAGTATTAGTATTAGCATTAGTATTAGTATTAGTATTAGTACTAGTACTAGTATTAGTAGAAGTAGTACTATTGCTACTTCTACCACCACCACCACCAGCACCAGCAATCGTACTAGCAGCTGTATTCCGTAGTCGTCCTAAGGTCTGCCCTCGAGAAAGCCTCGACTTCCGATGTGAAAGAGGCCTGGTTCAGGGTTTGGGCATTAGGGGTTTTACAAGAAATTAGAGGGGATGCATTGCCTTTTGTTCGGGGTTTAGGGTTTAGGGTTCAGTGCGTGGGCTTTGGGGCTGTGTTTGGTGTAGGTGAGAAGGTTTCAGAGACTATTATTATTATACTGCTTTACACGGCTTCAGGCGGTTCTACAGGATTTATCAGGTTTCGCAGCGTTTCAGGGTTCAGGGTGCAAGCCGAGTTCAGATGTGTCAGCTTATAGTAGAAGCCAGAAAGTTGGAACATCAATATCCTCATGCCCTTCAAGTAGAGTATAGGGATCCTAGCACCAATCCTCCTAAACCCATGTTCCAACTTTCAATTCAGCTCGAGTTCAGAATGTTAGGCCGTTGGATTTCGATCTTTTCTATGTATGGGAGTTTCCGAAAATTCGGGGTTCCTTATTTGGGGGTCCTTATAATAGGATCCTACTATTTAGGGTGCTATACTAGGGTCCCCTATTTTCGGAAACCCCCCATATATAGGTATGTGGTGAGGACTTAGATGATTGCTTCGGTTCAATGATGTCCGGGGGTGCGGTTAGGATGTTGACATGGCTTAAGGCAGCTGCAGCCACAAATGAGATTGCTAAGCCGTGGCGTTGTTGCGGGGTAGTATCGGCTTAAGCCCTCATCCCTGAGCCCTAAACCCTCAATCCTTGAGCCCTAACTGGACCGTATGAAACCTACTTTTTAAGGACTCATAGAAAGAAACAGCATACGGAACCCGGAACCCTGAACAGGTAGGTTGTTTAGGGCTTTGTTAGGCCCTCGGCCCTAATTAGTTAAATACTAGACCCTAAACCCTAAACCCTAAGCCCTAAACCCCTAAACCCCTAAACCCCAAGCCCTAAACCCTATACCTCAAGCCCTAAACCCTTTACACCCTAAACCCCTAAACCCCAAGCCCTAAACCCTGGCCCTAAACTCTATAGCTTGATTTTGTCATGCCCAGAGAGCCCAATACCCCTTAATTAAGCAATATACCTTAAATTATAAGGGGGCTTCATATTGTGATTTAAGCTATATTCCTTAATTAAGGGGTATTGGGCTCTTCGGGTGATTCCAAAAGGGTATGGACTTTAACTTTTGGGTACAGGAGTTTCCCAGGCTTCCCTTGCCTGGTCGGCAGTTCCCAGAAACTCCAAAATCCCTTAATTACGGAAAGCCATATTCCGTAATTAAGGGATTTTGGAAGGTCTGGGTTCGTTACGGTTTAGGGCTTAGGATGTAGGGCTTGGGTGTTGTAGGGCTTAGGGCTTTAGGGTTTAGGGCTGGTGTAAGGTTCCTTAAACGGATCCATTTAGGGGTTCCTATGTAGTGGTTTAGAGGCTTCTGATTCAATTAGGGTTTCGGGCTCAAGGCTTGTGGTTTCGGAGATGTAGGGTTTCCAGGGCTACAGGGGCTATGCAAGCCTTGACCCGAGAGGTTTCCTCGCAGCTCCAAGATGCCCCACTTCTATCAGTGCTTAGGGGTTTTTTGAACCCAGAAAGGCATGGGCTCCTGGGCCTAAGCCTTCTAATGTGGGGGGCCTTAATCGTTAGAATGGGGTTTTGGGGGTTCCTTACTATGGTTATAGTAGATTATACCCCCAAACCCTATTGAGGCCCCTACATTACCGAAAACCAACCTTATAGGCTGCACACCCGAAACCTCAAACCCGTCTAACCCAAACACTGGACCATGTGCCCCAACACCCCGAACCTTAAACCCACCTACACAAAACATCCCAGCCGCCAGCCCGACAACGTAACGCAGTTAAACTCCTGACAAGATGACCAACCTACCACCTTCAAGCCGCATAAACGACAAAAGGCACAAACCCTGCCCCTGAAGCCTTGAACCCCCAAACCCCTACCCTAAACCCTAAACCCCAAACCAACACGTTTAGACCCTTCGACTCGGTTCAGAGGCCCTCGCCAGCCTGAACGACGAAGAGCAGAAGAAGCTGGTCGCGAGAGCTGCAAGGTTTCGGAGGTCTCTAATGATTAGAATAGGGTTCCTTTAAGGGGGTCCTTTATTAAGGGGTCTATAAGGGTTACGATAAGGGATACTGTAAGGTAAGGGTTACTATAAGGGTTTAGGGTTTAGGGTTTGGGTTCTATAATGGGTCTTTGAGGGATCTCATCCATGGGGTTCAGGATTTAGGGCTTGGTGTAGGGGCCTTAATAATTAGAGTAGGGTTCCTTAAAGGAGATCCTGTAAAGGGGTTACTATAAGGGATCTATAGTAGGGTTCTATGATATAGGGGCCTTGATAATTAGAATTGGGTTTTGGGGCCCGATATAATACTATAATTATATAAGGAACCCCCAAAATGATATTGGTAATTTATTTAGGCCCCTGTATTATATAAGGGGGTTCGTTGTAGCTGGGTTCTTGCTAAGGAACTTAGCTTAGGCTACCACAATAGGCAGCCATCGTATGACTATGATTTCAAGAACCCAGTTAGGGTGACATGACCCTTGCAAGGCCTTGCAACCCGAAACCTGTAAACCTGGAGTATCGAACGACAAGCATCCGGACTGGCGGCGCCCTCTTCTCGTTTTCGCCGGGTTTCGTGCTTCGCGGTTTGGTAATTACCTGGACCCTGGAAACCTTACTTTCTCAACGACTTGAAAAAAGGAAATCATGAAAAGCGCCTCATATTCCCATAAACATCCTTTAACCCGAATAGAATCCGTATAGAAGCCTTATAGAAGCCTTGTAGATTTCTTTATAGAAGCCTTATAGAAGCTTTTCCTTTCTTAGAATCCTTATAGAAGCCTTACAGAGGCCTTATAATCCTTATAGAAGCCTCATAGATTTCTTTATAGAAGCCTTATAGAAGTCTTATAAACCCTAAGCCGCAAACTGATCAAACGTTGAGGGCGAGGCGCTGGCGAAGCTGGACGCGAAGGCGAGAGGGTCCCGGCATCTTTGAAGCTCGGATTCAAGGCTTAGGGTTTAGGGCTTAGGGTTTAGAGGTTAGGATTTAGGGTTTAGGGTTTACCTTAACCCTGAAGAACCTACCTTTTTAGGGTTCCTTATTATGATTGCCTTATATAAGTCCTTAAAAAGGTAGGTTCTTCAGGGTTAAGGTAGGGCCAAGAGTGTACCTTAAACTACCACAACCTATTTTTTTGCAGGTTCATATTGCTAACCCTAATATGGAATTTATGGGGACCCTACAAACAACTATTTGTTGGCAGGTTGAGGTAGGGTTTTTGGGGGTGAGGGTTGAGGGTTGAGGGGCTATGGTTTGGAGTTTTTGTGTTTAGAGTGTAGGGGCGATAATCAGACTACGGATTCTGGGGTTATGAACTCTGCATTCTGAGTTTATATGGACTAAGGCACACGAGGTATCTGTAAGCCCCAAACCCTAAACCCTACAGCACGAGCCCCATGTCCTTAGTATCTGAGTGGCTAACCTTTAACCTTTTTGTGTTTAGATGAACCTACCATAACTGAACAGGTTAACTTTGTTTGGGCTAGGTATTCAGCCCCGAAGAGTCATAAGCCTGTACCCAGAGACTCCAAAATCCCTTAATTTGGGAATATGGCTTAAATTATAGTAGGATCCCTAATATGATTTAAGGTATATTCCTTTATAGTAGGATCCCTAATATGATTTAAGGTATATTCCTTTATAGTAGGATCCCTAATATGATTTAAGGTATATTCCTTTATAGTAGGATCCCTAATATGATTTAAGGTATATTCCTTAGCTAAGCTCCCTTTCACCCTCACGTCTTGGGTTAGAGCGAGGGGTTGAAGTTCGAGAACTGGGATTCCGGTTTCGGAGTGAAGGGTCCCCGCAAGAGTTCCTAGGAGGGCTCCTTTGCGGTTCCCGTCTTAGGTTTACGGTTTAGTTTGGGTTTAGGATTTAGTTAGAGTTTATAGGATTTTGCGAGGGTTTAGGATTTAGTTAGCCTTTAGGATTTAGTTAGGGTTTAGGGTTGTCGGTAGCGCAAAGTTTCTGGATTCAGCGTTTAGGGCACATAGGCGAGCTGAGGGATGGCCCAAGCCTCAGAAGCAACACGAAGCATCTCGGAGCCGTTTTCTGGTTTAGGCTCTGGGGTTTAGAGTTTAGGGTTTAGGCACGGTTTAGGGTTTAGGGGTTTAGGGTTTAAGTTTAGGGGTTTCGGCAGAACAGCTAACTCCAAAACTGAGCAGCCGAATCCTCAGCTTTAGATCGAAGCCTTACATACAACTCTGGCAATTTCTATATATGGTTTGTTTCACAGTCGTCTTTTTGTTTCCGGGTAAAATCAGGAGTCCAATATTACTAAATGAGCATACTTTGTTTAAGCTATTTTGGTTAGCATGGTTGACCAAGGTTTGGGGACTTCGGCTCGACTAAGCCACACTACGGCTTGCTTTCAGTATGAGAGTCCATCCGACGAGCCGAGCTCCCAGCTACGAGCCATGATAGGCGAATCCGGTTTCGTGGGGAAGCCGTGTATGTCCTCAAAAGATGGGAGGTATTGCGGTGTCAATCAGAACGCCTGGACACTCTTGCCAATTGGGCCGCAAAAAAACTGCATGACATTCTGGAGTCTGGAGAAGGAATAAAGGTTATGATGGCCGGTGTCCAGCAGCTCCTAGAGACCAATCACCGCGGGGTGGCCTTTTGTATGAACAGACTCCAATAGTGGCCCCCGCGCAACTTTTGGCTCTGAATAGTCAAGCGGCCTAAAACCGCATATTTAAGCAAACGGGTGCCATACTATTTTCGGGACTTAAAAAGGGACCCTGGAGAACTGCCCATATATCTAGACGGTCCTCATCAACATCCCCCGAACCTTAAACTGATCAAAGCCACACAGCCGCAACCACTTAGTTCCCCAAAACTCCCCCAACAAAAACGTCAAACCCCTCAAATTCAAACCCGAACCCTAAACCCAAACATTAAACTCTGTAATGATAGCCCCTTTCAGAACTGAACTAACCGTACATGCCGCAGGAAACACCAACAAACTTTCCAACAGCCCATAAACCCCAAACCCTAAACCCTAAACCCTAAACCCCACCATAAACCCCAAACCTTACCAAGCCTCAGTGCTCTGGCCAGGCCGAAGAGCCAGCGCCTGCTGAGAAGAAGGTTCCTCTAAAGGGTTCCTTTGAGGGTTCTTTTAATAGTTGCCTAGGAGTTCCTTTGAGGCTTTCAGGGTTTCCTTTGAGGCTTCCTTAAAGGGTTTGGGGCTTAGCATTCCTCTAAGAGCTTAGGGTTGCGTTGTAAGGATTTATAGGTGTTCCTTTAAAGGGTTCCTGTAAGGCTTTAGGGTTTGGGGCTTCAGGTTTAGGGTTAGGATCGGTTCCGGAGTTTATGTGGTCCTTAAGGTTTGGGGCTTTAGGGTTTAGAATGTGTTTCTGTTTGAATTAAAGAGGCCTTCAGAGTCCAAGGCTTTTGGGCTTTTAGCTTTTATTTGATGTGTGTGTGTGTGTTTGTGTTTTCTGGTGTTCCTGTGTAGGTGTTGGGGGATTGGCGTCTTCGGCTTGCAGCAGGTTTCCGGACTCAGTGCTGGTCCTTGGGCTCACCCAAATGCCAAAGGGTGAAAAACATCTAGATCATAGAATGTAGGGTTTCTATATTGGGAATTTCTACTTGGAGGCTCATGGCTAGTTATAAGTGGGGTTATAAGTCCCCTACTAGAGGTTATGGCCATAGTTGTCCTACTTACAACCCTGCTTATAACTACCCGTGAACCTCCAAGTATCTTAATTTGGTTTCTATATACGGGTATCCCCCATACCAGTGCTCAGAAGTTTTGCACCTTGGGCAGGGCTGGCAGGTTTCGGACTTCTTTAGTTTCTTCGTTAGTCTCTCTCTCTCTCTCTCACAGACACGCACACACACGCATGGCATACACAGCGAAGCAGTAACATGTGTGTGAATATATTATATATGTGTATGTTTCGACATACAGATACATCCACATACACACATACATGCACATACACGTCCCCATTTACATTTACATACACATATACAATTTTCTACAGACATCTACGTATACATATGTACATGCAGATGCATATGGTGACATACATGCATACATCCATACATCTATACATCTATGCATCTAGAATAGCATACATACGTATACACATACACACATATACACACACACATATACACATATGCGCATATCCATATACATAATCACGTATACATATATACATATGTGCATATACATAGACCTATACAAGTACATGTGCATGTATGCTACATGTACATATACATATACACATGCATTTACATATACATATACAGATACATATCCATATACTCACATACATAAATATATATATATAGGTTCACCTTGGGTAGGAACATGTTTGCCACACGCAGCTTCAACCCGAGAGGGGATCGGCCGGACTTTGCAAGGTGTTAACCCTTGCTAAACAAAGAACGCCGAACGGCAGCACAGAACCTTATGTAAGCCTAAACCTTTACCCTAAACGCTAATTAAACCCTAATTAAACCCTAAAGAGTCTAGTCTAAACCTTAAGATCCCAAGCCCTGCTTGCAGCTCTAGTGCTCCAGTCCTTGTTTGTGGATCTTGATCGTGAAGCTGAACCAAAAAACCAAGTACCGTCGTATTCCTTGAGCCTTGTTTAAGGCTTAAGTCAGTCCCAAACGGAAAAATTCGGGAATCCCTAAACCTCAAGCTACCCGCGAAACGTTCGACGCGAGAGGTCATAACATTAATTCCGCAAGAGCGTCGCAACACAGTCCCCATGTCATCATATTGCTCTATGATTGGCCCGCTTAAAACCCTATGCTAAACACCCTAAGCCCAAAGCCCCCAAAACCCTATGCTGAATTACTGAAGCCCCTATACCGCTCCTATACCCTAATGCTCCACATAGCTGAAAGTAGGTACTTTTTGCACACCTGGAGTAGTAAGGATAGTGCTAAACCCTAAACCCTAATCCCGATCCCTTGTGCCACTTGTGCAGGAAGCCGCCCCGGCAGAGGAGACGAAGCCTGAGGTACCCTCTTGGGTAGGATTTATGGCTAAGGATGTAGGTTTAGGGTTTAAGTAGGGCTTTAGGCTTGAGGGTCTCGAGGGTGTAGGGCTTCAAGGTCTTTCTTCCTACCTTTGGTTAGTAGGGAATGGAGGAATGGGGTACAATTATAACTCCTATTACAACCATTCTTCCATTCCCTACTAACCAAAGGTAGGTCTTTTATCGCAGGGGTTGAAAGGGCTTCAAATGATTGAAAAGAGTTTGGGTCTAGCCATTGTTCTCATCGTTTTCAGCGGTGCTTATAGCGATCCAGGCTTCAGGGTGGTTTTAAGACCATCAATGGTCTTCTTCAGGTTTTGTAATTAGACTTCTGAATGTATTTCAACCTTACCCTAAACCCTAAGCTCTAAACCCAGCACCCCAACCTCTCACGCGTTTCCAAGCGAAGCCTCCAAGAGAGGCACCACGCCGCAGAAGACGAGCTTGTTCAGCAGGCGCAGCTGACACAGGCGGCCGAAGACAGATGCACCTGGTCCAGATGTTGAGCGAAAGACGCAAACACATCCGGGCGTCGGGGCGGTGCAAAGCAGCAACCCCAGCGGAGTCCAGGCCTCCCCCCAGGCCGGGGAGAGGGGGGCCCGCAGCTGGGAAAGAGTGGGGCTCTGTCAAGCCCTTAAGCCACAGCGATGCTCAGAAGGTACTTCGCGATCGCATTCTGTGCAAANCCCCCCCCACCACCGACAGTTCGTCACATTCGGGCGCTGTGAGCTGGTGCAAAGCCGCGTTGATGCTCGGTTGCGGGCCTGGTCGACAGTATCGGGAGACTCATCCTTGATTATGGTGCGATCCTTGGCCTCCTTCGGTCATTTTCCATGCCCATGCACGTGTGCCATGGGCGCAATGGCAACGAAGTGCCCAGCTGCAGCAACAAAACCCTAAACCAGCTGCGGCTGGGCACTTCGTTGCCAGACAGGCAGGCTTCCAACTGTCGATGTCTTCCATGTGGTAGCGCTACTTGATGCGATGTCTCGTGGCGGCAGCCAGGCAGCGGGCCGTGAATATAGACAGGTATGTGTCTACGTGTAGTTATGTAGGTTTATGTGCATGTATGTATGTATATATATATATATATGCATAGGTATGTATGCGTATAGGCTTTTGTTGACTAGGGTCTTTTTGGAAAGTCGTGCTTGTTTTGGCAGGAGCCCGGTTTTCAACGGCACGCTGCACGCTGCTCTTTACCATGGTTTATGGTTTACGGTTTGGGGTTTCCTGATGCAGGTTATGGGTGTAAACCGCAGCGTGTAGGGTTCAGAGACGAGATAGCAGACGCTTCAATATCGCTACATAATCACTTTTATTGCTGACATAGGCCCTGTTCTATTGGTCTTGGCAGTCTTGGCGCTTCTTGTATCTGGGAATGTCTTCGAGGGACATCAACAATAGGCCGCCCAATGCTCATGAACCCATAATAAAGCGCTTCATGTCTTGGTCATTTACGCTACAGTATGACATTCATGCTAAATCCTCAACACTCCTAAACCCTAAAACCCAAAACCCTTAAACCCTAGACCCTAAACCCTAGACCCTAAACCCTAAAACCCAAAACCCTAGACCCTAAACCCTAAACCTTAGACCCTAAACCCTAAATCCTCAACGCTGAAATGGCAAACTTGAACCCCGGAGCTCCAGGCCGGGTCTGCGGAGCTTTCGGCGGAGCTGAAGGCGCACTGTGAGCCCAAAAGGGGACTGAAACTTTGAGCATTTAGGTAGTGTGGGGGCCATCCCCGGATGTTTTTAGTTGTTACAGGGCTTTTGAGGTCTTGAAGCCTTTTTTCGTCTGAAGCTAGTGAGTGTCCAAGTTTGTGAGTTTGCAGCTGTTCGTCCAAAATACGGCGGCCTGATTGCTCTACGAACACAAACTGCGAACTTCCTATGCGGCATGTGGCAAGATAGCATCACTTGTGAGTGCTGAAGACTATGTCTGTGAGTTTTTCACAAGCCAAGCCTATGATGGCAGTGGCAAGATGCAAACATGCAGGTCCTGAATGCGTGTTGCAATTGCTTTTATTGTCGAAGATATCTCGACCATTCTACTTGTAAGCCCCGCTTAATTATAACTAACCCCAAAGGCCCCACTTACACCCTAAACCCCGAAAGCCCTAAACCCCTAGACCCCTAAAGCTCTAAATCCTAAACCGCTAAAGCCTCAACCCGTAAACCCCTAAACCCTATAGATCCCTTATGGATCCCTGTAAAGGAACCCCTATAGATCCCTCTAAGGAGCCCTGAACCCTACGTCAAGGCAAAGCTCCAAGAGTGCTTCGATGCCATCGACACGAACAAGCGCCTGGGATCTGAGGAAGTAGGAGGATTGATGGGTTTAGGGTTTAGGGTTCAGGGGCTCCTCTACAGGGATCCATCAGGGCTCTATAAGGGATCTATAGGGTTTAGGGTTTAGTTTTTCGGGTTTGGGGTTTGTTTAGGAAGGATGAGGTCTTTATTAGGGTTCCTTCAAAGGGGTCTACAAGGGTTACTATACGGGATCTATAATTTAGGGTGGGGTTTAGGGTTTAGGGTTTAGGGTGGCAGGAGTGACTTACCATGCAAAGCGAAATTGCTCGTTGGAATTTGGGGTATGTTAGGGTATATACAATATGTCATGTCTCGATTGATGCACCTTGCATTCCAACACGTACCATAGGGCTCCGGCAGCAGAGGCCCGAGGCCAACACCGCAGGCCAAACATTGGTAATGGAGCCACAGACGCCCAAGAGCTGAAACGGCCAAGATTAGGTCGGGACCCGCATGAAAGGCCGAAGAGCACAATCGTAAAAGCAACATTGGCGCCGCCCCTTTCCGAACCTGGCGATGAGGCCAGAAGAGAGCTTGCACGACAATGCTAAACTTCAATTCGTTGAGCAAAACATGCTTTTCAATGCATGCTTACCCTCCACTGGACCCTAACCCCTTGGCCCTAAAGTCTTTGAATCCAAACAGAGTGAAAGGCACCCTAGGCCTAGGCCCCAAGCCCTAGACCTGTGGCCAGGAATTTTTATAGACGAATTCTAGAAATCTTAGAGGAACCCTACATCCCAAAACCCCTCACTAAAGCTTAAACGATCTTTAAAAGAACCTCAAAGGAACCATTAAAGCTGGGCTCTGGAGTGCCAGGTTTTAGTGTTTTTGGGCCTGTTCTTTAACGCAGCCATTCGTCTGAAATAGTTGAAATTTTATTCCTGGTTACTTCAGGAACTTCAAAGCCCGGTAAGAGCCGCTTCGGAGCTCCCTAAACCTGAGCCCCAAGCCCCTAAACCGCAAGCCCCTAAACCCTAAACCCTAAGCCCTAAACCCCTAAGCCCTAAGCCCTAGAGATCCCTTATGGATCCCTTTAAAGCAAGCCCTTATAGATATAGATCCCTTATGGGTCCCTTTAAAGGAAGCCCCTATAGATCCCTTTAAGGAGCCCTAAACCCTGAACAGCTCTCAGGAATGGAACCATAGAGGCCTCTGAGTTCAAGTCGGCACCTGGCCGTGCAATCTGCGAGCTGCGGTTTAGGGCTCCTTAAAGGGATCTATAGGGTTCCTTTAAAGGGATCCATAAGGGATCTATAGGGTTTAAGGTTTGGGTTTAGGGTGTGGGTTTTGAGTTTAGGGTTTAAGGTAAGGGTTAGGGTTTAGGGTGTGGGTTTTGGGTTTTCAGGATTTGGGGGTTGAAGGTTTGGGGGTTTAGGGTTAGAGTTTTTAGGGTGTAGACGGGTTTAGGTTTGGGGTTTGCGGTTGCGTACCAAGACAATAGGGTGGCCAAGATGATGACTGCGAGGACGACGATGGCGACGCTTACGAGGGCGATGGGAAGCACAAATAGCTGTTGAGTCTTCGTGCTTAAAGGATCAGGGTCTTTGGTACATTGTCGACACTGCGATGTATGCAAGTTCCAATGTCCAAGCTGTACTGTGCTTGAAGTGGGGCATCAGCAGAGAGTCGCCCGAAGTATCGCTCTTAAGGTGATGAATAAACTGGCGGTGCCCCTGAACGACGACCAGATCGAAAAGGTCTTCACCTCGGTGGACCTCAACAAGGACTCCCAGTTAGATTCTCAGGCCGCAGGTTTAAGGGCTGAGCTGCCCACGGTAAACCACGAAACCCTGGGGCCGAACTGCCAAGTTGTTTTCGGTTTTTTTTTGTAACGCCCAAAGCCTCATTGGTCAGGCGCATGGCTGGCTGTAAGGTTTCGGGTGTGTGATCCTCAACCTAAATCAATTAACTCGGAGATGTAGTCGTGTGAGTTCTGGATGCTCGATAGAGGATGTCGACACCCGTAGCTGTGTATTGAGTCTGTATTTCCTTTAGGTATGCAAGCTTACATCAACGTCGGACTGGTTACACGAAGATACTGTATGTCTAGACATGTACACAGATGCAGGTATATTACTGGTTCGTTGAAATTGCTTCTTTGCTGTTTGTTTGACCAGATGTGCATGTCCTTATTGTTTCGATCTGCACCGCAAATGCCTGGACATGTTATGTGCACCTACACGTACATGCATTATGTATGTATGTATGCATGCATGCACGCATGTATGCATGCACGCATGTATGTATGTATGCATGCATGCATGCATGTATGTATGTATCTGTATGTGCAAACTGTATCTGTGTGTATATATATATGGGTAAGTAAGTATCCCTCCATGCAATTTTTGCACTGTGGAATGTGTCCTGGTTTCGTACAGTTTCGTCTTCGAAACACACACCTGTCAACCGTCAACCCAACCCATCAATTCACCCAGTATTCCCATAGCCAAAATTACTGTTGATGGACAAAATCCTGCATGACCTTAAGGACTCTACACTATGGGAATTATGGTATATTCCTTATAATGGGTAATGCAGGATTTTGTCCATCAACAGTATTGTTAAAATTCTGGCCAAGTGGATTTGGGATGAGGGTTCAGGTTGACCCGCAGCCCGTTAACCAAGGTAAACTTAGTCATAAACCCAAACCTCAAACCCCAAAGCCGAAACTCCAAACCCCAAAAGCTTAAAGCCCCTAAACCCTAAACCCCGAAACCCCCAAACCCTGCACCCCATCTAGGTTTGAGAACTCTTCGGCATGGGCTGCATGTGCAGGATAAGAAGTTGAGCTTCGATGAGTACGTCAAGCTCGTGAGTTGTGGCTTGAACATCTGAGGCCCGCAACTAGGGTTTGGGTGTTGTAGGTTTCCGGGCTTTCCTGGATTTTCCTGAAAGCCTAAACCCTAAGCCCCGAACCCAACTGTTCAGTTAGGCAACGTAACTTGGGGTCTGCAAGGCGGGCAAAGCTTTAGTGGCCTACAGATGACGAGCTTTTGCGTGTTTGAAGACCCATGGGCTTTAGGGCTGATGTAGATGTAGAGGCCTAAATAATTAGTGACAGCTCTTAATACTGCATGGTTAATCTTTTCCATCATCGTCCCTATATCTTAATTTCTCTACTATATTATTCTATCACATACCACAAACTCTCGGCGATGTTTTAAGTTACGGCCCTCTATGGGGTCTGATTTATTCGGCATCGCGGCGCTTGGGGTGCACAGTCCATGGAGTAAGCCCCTCGCCTACTTGGTTTTTGTTTCCCAAGTTAATGCAATCCTGTTGTGTATGAACCAGTACTCTACGATTCGGGTCTTTGGAAACGGAGTGAAATTAAGAAGGCTGTGTACTCGTTAGATGCTAAGCCCTCCAACCCAATGGGGGAAGAAGCCCTGAACCTGCATGACAAGCTCCAGAAGAGCATGGAAGAGCACACAATATGATATTGGGTCTATTGATTAGAGCTGCAGTAAACCGTGCAGCAGCACCCCTACACCTGACTCCGGTGGACTCCTAACGCCAGTCTCAAGTCTTTAACATGTCAAGTGTAGTCTCTGAACTAAACCTTGGCTCTGTGTTGTAAGGTTGTCCGCAAGACCGAACATTGAATCCCAAAAGCCGAGTAATATTGGGGCCAAAATAATTACAATAGGGTTTTGGGGACCATTATACTATAGTTATCATAAGGAACCCCCCAAATAGTAAAGGTGATCATTAAGGCCTTATACCCTGAACCCTAAAAGTCCTAGACCCCTTATAGCACCCTTATGGATCCTAATTGTAATCCTTATAGGAACCCTACAAGGCCTCTATAGTACCTGCTGCCAGGGGCCACCGGCGGCGATTCCAGCCGTGGCTCCTGCTGCCTCCCACAAAGCCGAGGCTGTTGGATCTACGGAGACTCTACGGACTTAGTCTTATGGCAACCTTATGGTAACCTAGCTTATGAGAACCTACGTAGGGTTTAGGGTTTCTGGTAACCCGTATATGGGACTTAGTCTTATGGCAACCTTATGGCAACCTAGCGTATGGGAACCTATGTAGGGTTTAGGGTTTCTGGTAACCCGTATAGGACTTAGTCTTATAGCAACCTTATGGCAACCTATCTTATGGTAACCTAGCGAAGGGTTTAGGGTTTCTAGTAACCCGTCTAGGACTTAGTCTTATAGCAACCTTATGGTAACCTATCTTATGGGAACCTATGTAGGGTATAGGGTTTCTAGTACCCCGTCTAGGACTTAGTCTTATAGCAACCTGTATAGGACTTAGTCTTATGACAACCTTATGGCAACCTAGCTTATGCGAACCTATATAGGGTTTAGGGTTTCTGGTAACCCGTATAGGACTAAGTCTTGTAGCAACCTTATGGCAACGTAGCTTATGGGAACCTATATAGGGTTTAGGGTTTCTGGTAACCCGTATAGGACTTAGTCTTATAGCAACCTTATGGTAACCTAGCGAAGGGTTTAGGGTTTCCGGTATCCCGTCTAGGACTTAGTCTTATAGCAACCTTATGGTAACCTAGCTTATGGGAACCTACGTAGGGTTAAGTTAAGGGTTTCTGGTAACCCGTATATGGGACTTAGTCTTATGGCAACCTTATGGCAACCTAGCGTATGGGAACCTATATAGGGTTTAGGGTTTCTGGTAACCCGTATAGGTCTTAGTCTTATAGCAAACTTATGGTAACCTATCTTATGGGAACCTATGTAGGGTATAGGGTTTCTGGTAACCCGCATAGGACTTAGTCTTATAGCAACCTTATGGCAACCTAGCTATATGGGAACCTATATAGGGCTTAGGGTTTCTGGTAACCCGTATAGGACTTAGTCTTATAGCAACCTTTTGGTGACCTATCTTATGGGAACCTATGTAGGGTTTAGGGTTTAAGGTTTATGGTAACCGGTCTAGGAGCCTCTACAGTATCCTTCCTGTAACCCTTCTGGTAACCCTTCTGCAGGAACTCTTACCCGAAGCCTTATAACCAGAACAGTTTTGGGTTGAGTTTCTGCGGGCTGTTCGAGTTTTGAAGTCCGCAGTGCGGTTGAGGATTCACTTCGCGTCGTTGCGCACCGAACAAGGCGATTTTTGTTGAGCAGGGTTTGGGTGCGTTCAGCATGTCGGGAATTTGGGCACTGCAGGCCAGTGATGTATGATTGAGGGTCTGGTTTTTTGTTAGGGTGGTTGAGGGTTTGGGTACAGGGTTCAAGTTAGTTTCAGCAGGTTTCAGCTAGCAGCTAACAGCTTAACATGGGGAGCATGTTTGCCTTAGTAGCTGATCGGGTAGACTTTAACCGTAACCTTTTGGGGTTTATATAACCCTACCGTAATTGAACAGGCTAGCCTTTCTTGGGCCCTAAACCCTAAACCCCCAAACCCTAAACCCTAAAGCCCGTAATCAGCCCCCAAGTTGCTGCGCCATCGTTGCCAGGAGATTCTTGCTCTGAATCGCACTGAGCCGACGCCTCGCGTGCGGCTCACCGACTTGCCCAAGAAAGTCCGGCATCCTCAACCCCAGCTATTCCAGAATATAGTGGGCCTAGGGCTCCTTTAAGGGTTCCTTTAAGGGATCCATAAGGGTACTCTAAGGGGTCTAGGGGGTTTAGGGTTTCGGGTTTGTACAGGGGCCTAGGGTTCCTTTAAGCATTGGGGTGCACGTCTAATGTCGGGACCTAGATAATTACCAACACCATTTTTGCCTTGCTGAAGGCATTGGAGTCTTCACAGAACAGAACAGAAAATACTATTATGGGGGCTCCTTATTTTAATATAAGCATAGTATAAGGGGCCCCCAAACCCTATTCTAATAATTATTAAGGCCACCTAATAATAATATCATAGATCCCTACTATAGATCCCTTATAGTAACCCCTTTAAAGGACCCCTTCAAAGGAACCCTATTCTAATTACTAAAAGGCCCCCAGAAGTAGTACTTAGGAGACCTCATGAGCAAGCAGGGTATTTGGCAACCCCAAAAAGGACATAAGCATAAGCATGTTATAGGGATATCCCTACCTTATTGGGCTTCATGACAAGGGGTTTTAATTTTTTGGGGGCCCTAGGATCTTCGGCAGCCCCCTTTTCCTTGGTTTGTTCGTGGAGGAGAAGTGTGTGTTGTAGGTTTTCAGGGGGCTATTGGTGGCTAGAAGCCCCTCCGGCTTCCCATCCTAAATAGCAAGTCTTAGTTTCCCTAACAGTAAGCCTTATTCATGCAGGTACTGAGAAAGATGCCGGACAACTTAAACCCCAAAGCCAAACCTTAGCCCAAGACCGCTGAAGCCCGACCTTCTCATTGCAGCAGCTTCGTCGGTCCCTCTGCGGTGTGAGCCGCACAGCTCTCGGCAACAACTGCCTTGAACTCCTGCTCCTGCCAGCTGGCATAGCCTTGAACTGTAGATTTCTATAATATACCATACTATAATAGACTATCATATACTATACTATACTATAATATACTATACTATACCATAATATACTAGACTTTTCAACCCGCCGTCAGGGTTTGGGGGTTCGGAGGCTTAGGGCAAGCCCCGAGGCCCGAGGCCTCCAAAGGGGTAGGGTATGACCCTACTTGAAGGGGCAGGGGACTTAGTAAGGGTTCCTAAAGGGCTCCTTAAAGGGATCTATAGGCTTCCTCAAAGGGATCTATGGGGTTTAGGATTTAGGGTCTACTTGAAGGGGCAGGGGAATTAGTAAGTAGGCTATAAGTAGAGTTGTAAGTGCCCCAACTGGAGTAACCAACTTAGTAAGTCCCCTGCCCCTTCAAGTACAGGTAAGGCTCAGGCTGATGTAAGAATACGTCGGACGAGACGTGCCTAAACCCTAAACCCCATAAACTCTAAACCCTAAACCCCATAAACCCTAAACCCGAAATCCCATAAACCCTAAACCCTGAACCCTCCTGCTTGGAGCTCCATTCTACCTAGAGGCTCATACCCTACTTTTGAAGATAACAGATCCTAACCAAGGTATCCTAAAAAAGGGGTAGGGTATGAGCCTCTAGGTAGTCTTCGGCGGGTTCCACCGCGTTGCCCAGTTCAAGGATGCTGCAGGAACGCCTTCCTACCACCGGGGCCGTCTAGAGTTCTCATTACATACACATACATATATATATATATACACACTACATAGGTATTTACACATAGCCGAATATATAATTATGCGTGTGTATATATATATATAGACATATCTACATGTGTATATATATATAGATAACTATATAACTATATGTAGACCCCTGACTTATCAAACGTCCTTAACTCAACTTTTGCTCTACATGCTGTGTTTTGTTAAGCTGATGATCGCCCTTCACTCATGAAAGCAAGGGAGCCAAACGGTACTGGTAGGGCAAACCCTACACCTGAGGTGCCAAAGCCTAAGCTGTTTAGGTTGTTCAGTTCTTGTTTTGCATTTTCGTTTCCTGATCTAAATGATTACAACGTAAGCAGGCTCCCCGCTCTCCCTCCCCACCAAAAAGTGTGCACTTTTCCATTGATTGAGCAGAGATGGCTCCGGTGGTGGCTAGAGTGATGCTCTTGTTGCAGGGCCTGGGGGGTTAGTGCGATGCCAAAGGAGCCTTATGAATTAAAGAGCCGTCAGGCTGTATCTCTTTGGTCATTGTCAAATTATCGCGAGATCCATTTGCAGCGAGTTCTAGCATCAAATAACCTTAATGTTTCTTAGATCTCCCTTTTGGAACCGTGCACAATTTCCGATACTTCTCCCCGCAACACTCATGGAGAACTACGAGCTTTCAGGCTAAGACTTAGATTTCTTGACGCCCGGCGAGACATATCCAGGAACTGTTTAACAGCACAACGCTCGAAGCGCGACGAGTACAGCAGGTAGTACAGCTTGTTAATGCACCAACTCACACCAAGCTCGTTGAACAAGGACAGAGTCGAGAACGGTATCAAAACACAGCACGGCACAGAAGAAGACGGCACAAGCTCGCGCGACAGTGCACGTTACGATGCGACATGATACCGCGCAAGGTCAAGATGCATGCATGATCAAGCAGGTCTAAATGTAGATATTCGGATAATATCTGTATACATGGTGAGCATATAACTGTGAACCAAAATATACAGCTTTTCATAGATACAAATAAGCAAGAAAATAAGCAAGTAGATAAATCAAGAACTACGAAAGATATCCAACATGAATACATCAGCAAACATACCTATATGTACATATATATATATATATATAGGGAGAGAGAGAGAGAGAGAGGGAGAGATAAAGTGTGTGCATTAAGACTTGCAGCTTTGCTTCTATCTACGCTGCATGGGGTGGGCGAGTGTTGTAATTCTGTTCAGTTTGGTGCTGTTGGTTATCTTTGCGTGTATCAAGCTTGCATATACTACTGTACCATGCTACGTCAAACCATGTCACACTTGCGATGTACACATCTAGCCTGTTGCATTAAATCTCCCATGCCCTGTTCATCTCGTGACCACCACGGGCTTAGACTGTCTAGCTGCAAGTGTAAAGCAAGAAAAATCGCTGGGCGTTTCGTTCACCCTGGATGCTGCGGAGCTTACTTTCTCGGCATATAGGAGCTTGAGAAAATCAATCACCCTTTTTCAGAACCCTCTTCTACTATGCTCCAAAACTTCTGCTATAATCCACAAGCTGTATGTTCCGTGGGCTCCGGTGCAGCCTGTGAAGTTCAGGGCTCCGGAAGATGTACATGGTTCTTGCTAGGTACCTATGTGCACGCGTCCGTATTAAGCACAAGTTGGCAAAACCCTAACCTAACACCCAAAGGTTATTAACCGTTAACCCCCCCCCCCCAAACTGCGCTGAATTAACCCTCCCCCAGCCCATCAACGTCTGTCCAGGTTTCTACCCCCTGGACAAATCCGGCTACACCGGAGACCCCAAACCCCTAGCAACCTATATAAAACCCTAAATGTTTAATCATCAGGGTATACAAGTTAAACTTGGGTTTGGGAGTACCTTCTGCACAAGTTGCAAAAGAATCACGGACGGACAATCCACGGCTCAGGGATTAGGGTGCAGGTTTGGGGGTTATACAGGGTTCAGGGCTGGGATTCGGGTTTAGAGCCCAGGGATACAGCATCCATGCTGAAAACTTGGGATGGAAGGCTAGAAATCCCAACCCTGTCCACCGAAAACTCAAAAGCCCCTTACCCGAAAGTCCTTTAAGCTCCCTTGCTTACGGTTAAAAAGCCCTATGAAAACACCTGAGCCATCCTGAGCCCAACCCTTCATGCGTCTTCTTCTTCTCTGATGAGGTCGCACCCGCAGCGGACGTCCCAAAGGAAGAGGCTGAGGCTTTGCGGCTGTGGGGTTCAGGCTTCGGGTGTGGCAGTTTTGAATACCCTAAGGGTCCGAGTACCTAATCATCATATACTCTCCTAAATATTGAGCTACACAACTACTATCCTAAACCCAAGTACCTAATTATTCGGTCCTTTGGACCCTGAGGGATATGGGGGGCTTAGCTTCCCCAAGCCCTCCCTAGAAACCCTGCACGCTAAACCCAGGCCCTAAACTCTAAACCCCCCGACCCCAAAACTTAAACCCTCAGGCCCTAAACCCTAAACCCTAAAACCCTAAACCCCAAGAATCTGAAGCCTCCAAGCAGAGATGACATGAGACGAAGATGCCAAAATGTTTCGACCATGTGAGCTCCGATTGCCCTCAACCAAGGAACATAAACCCCTAAACCCCTAAACCCTCAACCCTAAGCCCCTAAACCCTCAACCCTAAGCCCCTAAACCCTCAACCCTAAACCCTATAACCTTGCTGGGAGTTTGCGGGTTGCGCTTCATGTTTGGAGTTGCTTTCATGTCATCGGAGTTCGTCGTTATTGTCGGCCCAATATGGGAGTTTCCGAAAATAAGGGGGTACCTTAGGGTTCCTTTAAAGGGGTCCTTAAAGGGGTCTATAAGGGTTCTATAAAGGGTTTAGGGTTTAGAGTTTCCGAAAATAGGGGGTACCTTATTTGGGGGTCCTTACAATAAGGATCCTACTATTTAGGGTACTATATTAGGGTCCCCTATTTTCGGAAACTCCCACATTCCTTACACGATGGTGGTATCCTTAGTATTGGGCTCTCGGAATCTGTTTGGGCTACTCTGAACCCCGTTTGAAGGGCAAATCATAAACTTGGTAGCTGAGTAGGTAACCTTTAACTTCTTTGGGGTTGATATAAACCTACCATAACTGAAAAGTTTAACGTTTTTGGGCTAGGGTACTTCGGCCCTAGGTAAACGGTCATCTGAACAAGCTGTCCAGGTAGAAAAAGCTCACCCTAAAACACAAGCCCTTAAACCCCTAAACCCCCAAACCCTAAACCCTGGACCCCTCCCTAAACCCCTACACCCCAAACCCTAAACCCTAAGCCAGCAGCAAGGCCCCAAAGATCCGAAACCCTAGCATCGAAACTCGTAACCCTAACCTCCGTAATATAGGGTTTAATATAGAAAAGGGTTTGGGGGTATATTATACCTATGCAATTATATATATATATATATATGAAGGAAGGCCCAAAACCGCATTCTAATTCTGAAGGCCTCTAAATTGAGTTGAGGGTTTTAAATCCACTAGCTGCTGACTCTGCTCGCGTACCTCCTGGACCCACACCCTAAAGCCAGATCTCGGCTTGAGGGCTCCTTTGCGGGATCCCTTGAGGGATCTGATCCTTAGTACTTATTGGCTGTAAACTCAACCCTTCAACTTTTGGGGTTCTTATACGGTAGTCGATTCTGAAAGTTTTGATTTTTCTTTCCTTTGGTTTTGGGCCAGTGAGTAGTTGATTGCGTAACCTGTAACTTTTTGCGCAATATATAGTCCTAATTGGCCGGGTTACCTCAGCCCCTCAGTTGCGGGATCTGATCTACAGAGGCTCTATACGGCTTTGTTAGGCTTTAGGGTTTTATCAACGATGGTCTCAAGACTACGTATGCATCTATAAGACGTGTGGTTTCCACCACAACACCTGCCGAAGATGAAGGTGACCGAGAGGAGAGCCGAAAGTTTGGGCAAGACGCTGTTCAACCCCCATTCCTGGTTACGGCAGTGGGGACCGGATTCTCCCGCTCTTCACTTCCGGGAGAACGTTCCCCAACAGGTCATCTGGCCGGGCCGGCCGCAGTTCTCCACAAACAGCGACTTTATGCAGAAAACATGAACGACGGCAGGTGGATCACTTGGAACCAGTTCCGTCACCGAGCCATCACTCCAGTGAAACGATGGCCCCAGAGATGGCGGCTACCTGACACCTCCCTGATCCGCTGGCAGCTGTTCGCCGCTGCGGAATGGAAATCTCACATTTCCACTCTTCGGTCTTGCTTCAGTAGTTTCGTTTAGGACCTTAGGATCCCATGCCCAGCACTCCCGGAAATGATGAAGATGATAAACCACTAAGCCTTGAACCCCAAGCCCTAAATCCTAAACCCTCTACAGTAACCTCGAAGCCCGATATCCGAACCAAAGCCATGAATTTTACCATGGTGGTTTTGCTTCTGATGGCACTGCTCATACGAGGAGTATTGCAGCATAAAGGACTGCAGAGTTGGAAACACTACTCCCTTTGAAGAGACGATAATCTACCGCAGAACCCTAAACCCTAAACCGTAAAAAACCCTGGACCCTAAAAGTCCTAAACCCTAACAACCCTAAAAGCCCTCAAACCTAAACCCCCAAAACCCTAACAACCCTAAAAGCCCTAAACCCCAAAACCCTGTATTGGAAAAAGAGGTCCAGAAGATGAAGACCGATGACGATGGACAGTAGAGTCGGCTTGGAGCGCCGTCCTTCAAAGACTCGTTCTGTTTCGAGCCAACGACCTTAAGCCCGAAACTAACGGTTGATGTTGTTGTTTTGTTTTTGCTTTTGTGTTTTGTGTGTGTGTTGTGCGTTTTGGGGTTTAAAGTTTCCGGTTTAATTTGCTGGTGGTATTTATTGGGTATGTGAAACCAGACTCACCCTGGATCTAAGTTCCATGTGGGGAAGTCGTAGAAATCGAGGTAATATAGGGGCCTAAACAATTACCAAGTCTATTTTGGGGGTTCCTTACTATAAGTATAATACGATGGGCCCGCAAACCCTATTCTAAGTATTAAGGCCCCTATAATATAGAACCCTACTATAGACCCCCTATAGACCCCCTTTAAAGGATCCCTTAAAGGAGCCCTATTAAAATAACAAGGCCCCAAAACCCTATTCTAATTATTAAGGCACTTATACTATAGAACCCTTATAGTAACCCTTTTAAAGGAACCCCCCGATCTGATTCTTCAGGCCACTTTCTTATCATTATAGAACCCTATTATGAATCCCTTATATCCCCTTATAGAACCCTTTAAAGGACCCCTCTTCTAATTACTAAGGCCCTCTAATAACAAAACCCCTACAGTCGAGTTTTAGCGGATTTTGCAGCGTGAGACCCCAGACCTTCACTTGGAACCCTGGGGGCCGTGGGTTTAGGGGGGGTTTAGGGTCCCTTTAAAGGGGTCTATAAAAGTTACTATACGGGATCTATAGTTTAGGGGTCTAGGGGTTTAGGGTTTAGGGGTTTAGGGTTTGGGGTTTTAGGGGTTTAGGGTTCAGGGATTTAGGGGTTAGGGGTTTAGGGGTTTAGGGGTTAGGGGGTTTAGGGTTTAGGGTTTAGGGTTTTAGGGTTATGGTTTTAGGGCTTTAGGGTTTAGGGGTTTAGGGGTTTAGGAGTTTAGGAGTTTAGGGTTTCGGGGTTTAGGGTTTAGGGCTTTAGGGGTCTAGGGGTTTGCGGGTTTAGGGTTTTAGGGGTTTGGGGTTCAGGGTTTAGGGTTTTAGGGGTTTAGGCTTAGGGTTTGGGGTTTGGGGTTTAGGGTTTAGGCGTCTAGGGGTTTAGGGTTTAGTAGGGTTTGGGGGTTTAGGGGTTGAGGGTTTAGGGTTTAGGGTTTTTAGGGGTTTAGGGTTTAGGGTTTAGGGTTTAGGGGTTTAGGGTTTAGTTTAGGGTCTAGGGTTTAGGAGTTTAGGGTTTAGGGGGTGCACCCCCCAAGCACCCTTTACTGGAGGCCTTATCGTCCTTAATAATGGGAACTTAGACGCTAATAAGGGGTAGTTGCGGGTGATGGTATAGAGTTTAGAGTTTCGCGTTTGGGGTTCAGGATTTCAGGGTTGACATAGGGATTGGGGCTTCAATCTTTACGGGGTTGGACGTTGACTCATAAAAATCATTTCTTAACAGCAGACGTCGCCGAAAAAGAAAGGAAACCCCCAACCTCAGGACATGCTGAAACAGAAACCTAAACCCTAAACCCCTAAACCCTAAACCCCTAAACCCTAAACCCCTAAACTCCTAAACCCTAAACCCCTAAACCCTAAACCCCTAAACTGTACCTTGCGTACCGACTTTTCAGCCCTGAAGGATAAGGGACTCAGTACAGGTTTGGACCAGATCCGGACGACTTTTGGACCCTTATTGCAAATTCTTCGGGCGTTGCTAAACCCCAAGGGTCCAAAGGACCCAATAATTAGGTGCTCGGTTTTAGGATAGTAGTTATGTAGGTTAGGATTTTGGAGAGTATATGATTATTGGGTACTTGGACCCTTGGGGAAAGGGGCAGGAGCCTCATGCATGGACTAGGCATGCCATTCCTCCATAATCTCTGACTGCTTCCAGCACATTGTCTCCCGAGGCTTTATCTGCTCAGGCCTCTCATGGTATTGTAGAGGCTAGGTAGTTGCCGAAGTATGTTGTTCAATGCCACTGCTATAAGGAGGTGCTTTGACAGGACAGCGACTCAGTTCAGCTGCAGCCTCTCTACAGTGCTGTGGCAACTCTTGGGAATCAGGCCGTGTCTTCACAGCCTACGAGGAAAATGTATAAACCCATATAAACCCTCAACACTAAACCCATTTGTACTGAAATTCAACAGCCTGCAGTGAGCTGCAACGATAGATCGGTTCATGTCTGATGCAGATTTGCAGAGCAGGGGAAGCCCGAAGTGTGCAAAGATCCGATTCTTCAGACTGAAAAGTCCCCACGAGAATACCTTAATGTAGGAGCCTAAATAACTACCTATGCTATCTTGGGGTTATCTGTTGTTCCTCATTTTTGTTCTAGTAAAATTACCCCATAACCTTATTCCAAATATCAAGGCCCCCACCCCAGATATTCTACGCTAGGCCGTAGAGTCCTCATTCAGAGATCCCCATACCCCTTAATTAAGGATTACCTTAACCCTGAAAAACCTACCTTTTTAGGGTTCCTTATTAATTATGGTTTCCTTATATAAGTCCTTAAGGTAGGTTCTTCAGGGTTGAGGTGTACCTTAAGTTTATCGGGGGCTTGATATTATGATTTAAGGTATATTCCTTAATTCAGGGGTATTGGGTTCTCTGGGTGGGCAATCCCTAAACGTTACACCGTCGACACCTCCCGGTGGTTCGGGCCCTCGGCTCGAGAAGCCCTGTCCTGAGCCCTTGGACTACGGAGTGAAGCTTAGAACTAAACCCCTAAACCCCCACACCCATGTTAGGATTATTACGAAACCCCTAAGCCCTAAACCCATTTTAGGATTATTACGAAACCCCTAAACCCCACACCCATGTTAGGATTTAGGGTTTAGGGTTTAGGGTTTGCAGCTCGAGGCCTCACAAAGCTCCACTTAAGCTAACTGTTCATAGAACCCGCTGAGACAGCCTGAAACCCCGAGGCCTTGAACCCTAAACCCTACACCTTATGAGCTACCCTCCCCAGAGACTCCAATTTCCCTTACTTAAGGAATATACCTTAGATTATAATAGGATCCCTAATATGAGTTAAGGAATATTCCTTAATCACGGGATATTGGAGTCTCTGGGTCATTTATTTTGGTAGGCTCTTTGGTTGCCTGCCAATCGGGTTCCCTTGTGCTTCGGCCGAACGTCCCTCTTGGAGTGCGTGAGCGTGCTAAGATTCCTCCCTGGGTTAAGGGGTTGGGGTTTAGTGGTTTAGGATGTGAAGAAGGATATATGGATTCGGGTTTAGGGTTTAGGCTTCAAGGTTTAGGATTTATGCGGCCTGGGGCTGAGAAGCAACTGGAATAGGGTACCTAGGACACTCCTGAACTCGACGCTCTAGCTAAGCAGCCCTATACCAGGACCCCCCACGGGCCCTTTAACAGAGCCTTATGGCCCTTAATAGTGGATATTTGGGGTTTACAGGGTAGTGGGGGGGGTCTAGGTACTGTTATTCGTCACTCGGACCAATACTACCAACAACAATGACATGTTTAATTACCCGCATTGTAGCTGCAGTGGCTGACGTGATTCTGCTAATTTCCAGATATATCCTGACCCTTAGCCTCCCTCTACCCTAACGCCTACAAAGCCTTACCTGGACCCTACAACCTAAACCCTCAGCAACAACTCGGTTTGTAGGGTATGCCGGTGTGTAGGGTATGGAGCCCAACCGGCTATGGGTGTACAGGCAGTTACTACAAGAGTCTAGGGCTGCAGGAAGGGTCCTACATGCAGGGTTGAAGGTTGAGGTTCAAGGGTTTGGTTTATTTTCGCACCTGCGTCCTGATCTCTTGTTTAGACTGTGCGTGAATAATGAATGTATATACTAACATTCATAGAGAGTTGTTTTCTGTATTCATACGTAGTCTGAATAACAAGAATACTAATAGTAACAGTATTAGTATACCCTCCCCGTCCCCTCCCCCGATTATGTTGAATCCCCTTTTCAAAAATCTTTACACCGCTTTGAATTAAAGGCACCCGAGTCAAACGATTAGGCTGCTCTAGTATGTATGTTATCCAGGCATTCTCTTGCGACCTGGTCGTGCGTTTGGTGTCTGTGCAGGGCTTGAGAGTTTTAGGGTTTACAAAGAGATGAGTAGATTTAGAGCTCATGGCAAGCTGTTGCTAAGGTTACACTTTGGACTTTTAGCACCTTATCTTTTAGTTATTTGCATTTTTACCCCACCGGGTTAGCTACCCGTCTAAAAAGGCTACCAAAGAACTTGAACACCAAGATCCATGGACCCTGAAGCCTAACCCGCGATACTGAACCTAGGGCGACAGTCATCCGCGCTGTGATTACAAAGACAGAAATCCCTACTTACATGCAGTTGTGGAAGCAGGGTATAGGGACAACGGAGTGTAGTCACCGAGGCCTTTGCACAGCTGACGCACACACATCTACGGAGCGTCACGAAAGATCTGCTCTTGAAATCGGACATGCTTTCGGGATTCACCCCCGGAGCAGAACTAACCCTAAACCCTAAACCCCTAAACCCTAAATTCCGGGTTGAGGGCTTCGGGTTCAAATTCCGGGTTCAGGCTTTCGGGCTTTTGGGGTGCAGAGCATCGTCGTTTGGAGTTTGGGACTTGTTTAACATAGGGGCTTTAATCATTGGAATAGGGGTTTGGGGCCGGGGTGTACGTACTATAGTATCAAGATTTTCAGGTAACCTGGGAAAAGACTTATTGCTTATTCAGGCTTCTATATTATAGATCTTGATTATGATCACGGGAACGATGCTGCTGAGAGGTGTATCTTCTTCACATTGTAGTTATGAGAAATGACAACTTGAATATCATTCTTGTCTCAACTTCTATGAAGAGCAACGTGCACGCATGAGTAGCAGTCATCGTCAGATGCAGTCTCAGGCACCGTAGAAAACTGGGTTTGGATTTCGATAGCTTCGAGCTCCGAAACCCCTAAGCCTTGTAAAGCCTGAAAGGCGCTAGCCCAGAGAGCCCAATACCCCTTAATTAAGCAATATACCTTAACATTATAAGGGGCTTCACATTATGATTTAAACCATATTCCTTAATTAAGGGGTATTGGGCTCTCTGGGATATAGACCCTCAACTCTGGAAAAAACCCACTAAAAGGTGCTAAGGCCCTCTAAGGCCCCATATCTTTTTCAGGCTCTCCTCGGGGAATCGGACGAAAGAGTCGAAGCTGATGATAGAACTCGCCGGAGCGGTGCCCCGACTGCGCCAAAGCACAGAGTGCGACGGCGTCGCTGCAGAGGGTCAGTTCATAAGTTTGAGGGCTTAGGGCTTATAGGGTTTCTCGTTCAGGGTTTAGGCTTAGAGTTTGGAGCTTGAGGCTTCAGGGTGCATGGCGTATACGGGTTTAGTAGGGTCTTGGGAACCATGAGCGATGCTACGTAGAGTTTTTTTGGAATGCAAAGGGCCTAAGGGTCTCATCCGCAGTTTTCTTATTGTTATAAGGACCCTTTTCTCGTCGGAAGTCACCAGTTATCTCATCCCTCGGCTCCGTCTCCTCAGCACCGGGACCCCCTAATGCATCCAAACATACCCAAACCCTCGAACCCTGAACCTGAAATTTCTAAGGTCCTAAACCGTAAACCTCATACCTCATACGCGACGCATTTCCAACACAGCCCTAAGCAACCCATGAACTATAAGCCGGCACTCTGCGACTCTGAGTGCAGGGTTTATGTCTTGAAAACGGAGTTCCTTGTAGGTGTGCTGACAGTGTTGAGACTCGGGACAACCTAAACCGTACACACTCAACCCTAAACTCTAAGCCTTACACTTACACATTCCACCTGTTCGTTTGTTTCCGTCCGATTTTGCTTCTCGGTGATCCCACCGCACCAAACCATGACTTGGTTAACAGGCCTGTGAACTAGATCCCTAAATCCTAAACCTTATCAGACTATAATTACCGTTGTAGATCCCTTTATCCTATACCTAGTATAAACTAGATCCATACTCCCAAAGCCTGACCCCTAATGTTAAACGTCAAAGAGAACATCTGTTCACGTCAGCTCTTTGGCGCCATTCTGAGCTCATGCAACCCGGCATTGCCTCGGTGTCTCATTGGTTGCAGGCACCTGGCTGCCTTTTATGCATGTATGTACGCATGTATGTATGTATGTATGTGACATATGTGGCTAACCCTACTTCATGTGAGCCCGTAACATACTGCGACGGCGCATTGCAGGACAATCAATGCAGTTCATTGTGGTGTACACAATAGAGTGCTCGGCCGCGCACCCTCAAGCCCTAAGGGTGATGATGGCCATGGAGGGGATGGCGACGCTGCTGATGATGAAGAAGAGGATCATGTTCATAATTTGTTACGAACAGGATGTAGAACAACAGGGTGAATTTCCGGTTGCTGCTTCAGGTGCAGACTCTGATGATTGAAATGTTTACGGTAGTGGCGGTGGCGTCGACAGTACCTACCTTTTGCTGAATTCTCAGTTCGAAATGCCTCCCAGAGTGTTCTCTTAAAGTCATGTAGATCTCACCCGTGCAAGCCGTAAAGACGATGAACACAGATGCGAGCCTGCTTTGTTCGTTCCCAGAAAACCTTTTTGTCATGCACTCCCTTGACCCTGGTTCTCCAACGTGTGGCCCTCAACTCGAATAGAAGGATGATATGCAGCACATCCTTAGAAGTAAGTTTCCGTGCCCCAACCGCTGTTTCTTCATGTAGCTTGTTGATCAAACCTGTGTCCCCCCTAAGCAGCAAGGTAAGCAAAAACCTTCGTTGCTTAGTAGCTGAGTGGATACACTTTACACTTTTTGGGATAATATTACCCACTATAAAACTAAAAGTGTACACTTTTGGGGGCTTATGAACTCAGCAACTAAGGTTGAGATCTACTTATACGAAAAAGCAGTCTCTCGGTCTCTCCTGTACGGGTGTTCCCAAATTTGGGTTCCTTTTGACTTTTGCGAGGTCTCCTAGGTAGCCCGGTGCCTAGAACCGCATGGACCCGGGAACCATTGCACGCGCAGATGCAGATAAAGACAAAAAGCGTTTTCTCTTGGTTTTTTTGAATAGCTTTAGTGTGTAGGGTTTATTGGCATAAGTTAAGGCTTGAGGCCTTGTCAGGTCTAAGGTTTCTGGGGCTAGGAATAGACGACTAAATGCAAGCCATATTCGATCCCCAACAACTAGGTTTCAATTTTGGTTTTCACAGCCCTTACGCCCTGTAATCCCTAAGGTCGAGGATCGTGGACTACTTGAAGTGATATGGTTGCTAGACGTAGGTTTGCGACGGCCTGATCACCGTTTCCGGGACACTGGAAGTAACAGAAGCCAAGGATACTTTAAGGTTTCGGGGCGCAGAGGTTGGGGTGAAGTGTGTTGGGGTCTGGAGTTTTCGTGTGTGTTTGGGGTTTTAGGGTTGAGGTTCGAGGCTAGGGTTTGGGCTTGGTGTGGTTGGTTTTGCAGGGTTTAACTGGGAAGATGAGGTGCAGGGCGAAAAGAATGCACCCATGTGAAAGCACAGTTCTGCCAAACGGAATGTCCTCAACGACCTTGATTTGGAATAATAAATGTAAAAGCCTAAATAACTTCCAACATTATTCCTTTGGGTTCCTTATTATATTTATACCCTACACTACCAGGGAAGCAGGGTCCTTCGATTTTGCTTCAACCTGCACTACTCATGAGCCAAGACAGCACCAGACACCAGGAGACCTAACCGGTGTTGGCCTCACATGAAGAGGGAGACAGAGAGAGAGAGAGAGATACACATAAATGGACATACATACTACCTGTACACAGATACACACACAAGCATACATACAAATACAGATACTAATAAAAAGAGACATAGAAATTAGAAACACCACTACAACTAGTTACAAGCTAATGTATACATACATGCATGCATACATACATGCATATGTGTAGGTAGATATATAGTTACATATACGTATACATATATATATATATATACACACACACGCACACGATTGGGTCGGGACAGATGGTTCGGAAGTTCATGGTGCAGGGTCGGGTCTTTGAGTCATCGCCGTCGGCCCCTGGCTCTGGTCCCCGGAGGGAAGAAACTTCCTGCTTCTGGCCCCGTGACGGGGAGAGGCGGGCTTAGGGCTTCTCTTATTGGCTGTAAACTCAACTTTTCAACTTTTGGGGTTCTTATAAGGTAGTCGGTTCTGAAAGTTTCAACTTTTATTTCCTTGGATTTTGGGCCAGTGAGTTCTAGGGTTTGTAGAGGTTTTTGGTATAGGGTCTATGGACTTCAGGGTTTAGGGTTTCAGGTTGAGAAACAGTTCTTCTGGTTTCGTCGCTGTGCCTGCCATCATTTGCCATCTACTTCGGCCCTCTCTTCCGGTTCATGCACCTACAGCCTTTGCATGAACATACTTGGCTTTCCCGTCAAAGGCCAAACTTGAACTTCTTTCGCGTCATCGCCTTGCCTCCTCCCACTCGTAAGACTGAGGACAGCGGTATTCGTAGCAGCAGTAGTTCGGTTCTGGTTTCAGGGTGCCAGGGGCAGTAGAAGAAGTAGTACTGGTGCCAGTGGCAGGTACTTGCACAGTACTGATGGGTCCATATAGACCCCAGACCCTGACCAGGCCGGGTTGCCATGCCGGCAAAGACGGCAGCGGCGCCAGTCCACTTCTCAGCATTCCATTTGGGCCCTTGGTTTGAGGATTTCCTGTGGGGGTAGGTGGTATGGGATTTGGAGTTTCAGGTGTTGAGCTTGGGGGCCCCAAGATCGATGGTCTCGATGTGCGTGGCTTTACAAATTGCCCGGGAAAGGAGACCCCTTATACCACATTTTGGGTCAGCAGCTACTGGTAGCAGTTTACTGTGGAGGCCAGGGCTTTCATTAGCGGCTTGGGCAGCTATCACGCGGTCGAGGAGTCTAGTAGAACCTGCTTTGTTTTGGAGCCGCTTTTTGGTGTTCATTTCCGAAATTTGTGTCCTTCTCTGTTAGGCCTTCCGTCTTGTAGCATTGGAGAGCTTTTTGGGCACTCATCTGCATTCCCTGAATCAGGACGCCGGCGCTAAAAAGCCAGAATCCTAAACCCCTAAACACTTAGCCCTCAACCATGTAACCAAACCCTAAACTCGAGCCCGAGGTTCTCAAAGCCTAGATGCGGCTGAAGGTAATGGGATACTGGGTTGCAGAATATGTACATATAATATATATATATATGTATATATATATATGTGTGTGTGTATGTGTATATATATATATATGTACATGGGTAGTAACTTACACCTAAACCCCGGAACCCCTAAACCCCAAAGCGCGGCTGAAGGTGAAGCCTCTGCAGGCGTATAACAGGCATATCATCAGCGATCATCTCAAGGACTTCTCGCCGGTTGATTGAGATTTCATTGGGCTTTGGGATTAGGGTTTAGGGTTTTTGGGGTTTAGGGTTAAGAGTTAAGGGTCCAGGGTTTAGCGTTGTTGCGGCTTTGGGATTAGGGTTTAGGGTTTGGGGATGTTAGTATTATGTAAAGGATAATTACAGCGGTCAGGGTTTACAGGGTTCGGGGTTTAGGAGTTTAGGGCTGTAGTGCTTAGCGACATTGCGATTAAGGCTTCAGGATAAGAATCTTATGCTCTGTTGTCGCATTTCGTTCGTGATTAGTGTTGTTTGGGATTTAGGTTTTGCCGGACCTGGGTGGTGAAAGTCGAATTCCTATGGTTGATCTTGATTCAAGTGATCTTGAACTCTTGTTCATTAGCCTTACGACAGATTCTGCTGGCCTTCCCTGCCTTCCCTGACGACCCTAAACCCCTAAACGCATAAACCCGAACCCGCAAAAGCACTCAGATCGCATTGCTTGAAACCAGGTTACAGCAGACCCTAACGCGTAAACCCTCAACCCCCACACCCTAAGCCACAAGCCCTGGAAGCTTAATATAGGGGCCTAAATACTTAATTTGGCCAATACTATTTTGGGGATTCCTGGTTATAAGCATAGTATAATGGGCCCCAAGCCCTAGCATAACTATTAAGGCCCCTATATTAATTTCGACTTCTGTTGTAAAACACCCGTTTAAGATGTGTCTTCAGCTGTTTAATGCTTCACGCCTTTATGTCTTCAATGTGCAATTGCCGGATTTAGCCATGCCGCCTAACACCTACAGTCAGCGAGCCACTCCACATCTGGCGACACTTTACTCGGCAGTCTTTTGCACTATGTTGTTCAAGGTGTGGTGTCCGCAGGAACCTCCGCACGCAAGGTTCAGGGGGCTTAGTGGCATACGATTGTGGCTGGGCCTTTGTGAACCTATAAAGCTCTATTGGGGTTTTGCAAAGCTAAAGCTCTAGGCGATGCTGCCTATGCTATGAATGTGAGGACCGGCATCCGTACTTGGAGGACATCCGTGGACATCTTAAGGCAGCGCTGCTTTGTTGGTGATTTCGGTAGTTAAGTCCAGAAGTTGAAGCCAGACACCGTAGGTTTCGGCACGAGTCTACTCGTCGTGTTTCGCGGTTGCTGCTAGTTTCATTGTGTGTTAGTTGTTCCGTGTGTAGCGTCACTACGATATACTCTCCAGACCTCTGAGGAGCATCGCGCAGCAGTGACTTGAACAAATAGTCCTACTATTCCTTGGTGCCTGCCTAATTCGTTGAACTGGTTCTACCTGGACCGCCAAAGTATGTAGAATAATAGCCTTTTATAGGTATTGGGCCATTATTTTACCTACTTTGGGGGGTTTAGGTACTCCAGGAAGTCCATTCACTGGAAGCTTCGGGTCGCTTGTGTTTTTGTTCGGGTGTTACAGGTTCTTCTCTATGGTGCAATTTAGGGTTTAGGGTTTAGGAATTAGGGTTTAGGGTCCCCTCGAAATCTTCTTCTATGTCTCCACAGAACTCTATGAGGCCAATAGTTACAACTTATGGCCGTCACAACATGTTCTAACGCGCAAAGAGTCTCACCAGGTCGTTTAGGCTAGTTCGTTTCAATCTAGTAGAGAAGGAGTAGTTGCGTACATCTGTGCTCTAGGCCTCAAACCCAATTCTACTTTCTGAGGCTTTGTTGTATAGGTATACTGAAATAGACCCGAAAACCCTGTTCTTCTTATTCAAACTTCTGCATTACTTACCTGAGAACTGTGTGGCATCGACACTGCCAGGGCGATGACGTACCCTAAACCCTAATTCGAGCCCCCTAAACCCTAAACCCCAGAACCCTAAAACCCTAAACCCCTAAAACCTTGAACTCCTAAACTCCTAAACCCCTGATCCCTGCCAGGGTGATGACGTGTCCATGGCCCAAGGCGATCGCCTTTTCCCGCGACTTGTGGAGCAGCTGACCGCGCCTCTCGGCTCGGAATTTCTTTACTGAGGGTATTTAGGGTTTTCGGGGTTTTGGGTTTAGGGGTTTAGGGGTTTGGGGTTTAGGATTTCGGGCTTTATGGTTTGAGCCCGCAGAGCTTTCCAAGCTTTCAGGGCTTTACGGCTTACTGTTGTTGACTACAGCTTTTAGAGTTTTGTTGTATTGGATTGGAGATTTTTTTGCATTACAGTCTTAGGTTTTGGAGTTTTTGGTTTTAGAGTTTAGGGCCAGATTCGGGTGCTTTAGGGCTTAGGCTTTCGGGGGGGTGGTTCGGAGGCGAAGGGCTTGTGCGGCAGATGTTTTGGGGGTCGTAGAGTTTCAGTTGTATTTCTATAAATAGTAATAATGGGTGTAGGTTCGCATTTATAAGTTCATAATAATAAGAATAAGGCTTAGGGTTTAGGGAGGTTTAGAGAGGGCCGAGGGTCTGTCTGGTTCTGGGTTGCTTCTGCAACTCTGGGATACCGGATTTCTTGGGCAGCGTCCCTTTGAGCTTGTCGCTTGTACCTATTTTCGCCTTGTAGTCCCAACATTTACAATATAACAAGCACCCGAAACCATCCTAAACCCTAAACCCACTCCTAAACCCCTAAACCTTAAACCCCTAAACTCCAAACCCTACACCCCAAGCCCTAAACTGCCCTAAACCCTAAACTCCTAGACCCTAAACCCTAAGCCCTAAAGACCCTAAAATTTAAACCGTAGACCCTATCTGATTTCTACGGCGCCTTTTCGTTCTCAGAGCACTGTACCTGTCGGCTCATCCCCTACCCCTTTGTTAGGGTCGCTACTTTTCTACACAACAAATCCTAACCATAAAACTAGGTATACCAAAAAAAGGGGTGGGGTATGCGCCTCTAGGTAGCAGCCCAGGAACCCTAAACCCAAAACCCAAAACCCTAGGTAAGTTAAGTTAGAGCGGCCGGCACCCGAGGCCCAACATGGCACCGGAGAGGCTCATGGAGGCCAATGTTCAGGGTTTAGATTTAGGGGTTTAGGATTTATGGGTTTTTGAATTTTAGGGGTTTAGGATTAATTAGGTTTTAGGGATTTAGGGGTTTAGGTTTTATAGGTTTTAGGGATTTAAGGGTGTAAGGTTCAGGGTTTGGGATGTGGGGGTTCAAGGGTTTAGGGCTTAAGGTTTAGGATTTAGGATTAAGGGCCAGGGACAATCACGGTGCACCAGTACTTACAGAGTTCTAGAGTTTCTAGAGGAGTCATACTTCAAGTTATGTGTACTTCACTGACGTCCCTATGTGTCTTGAGATCCAGTGTTCGAAACATTTAGGGCTCCCCCATAGGCCTGAGTGAGGGTCGAGGGATTAGGTTTTAGAGCTGTGTTACAAACATCCTTTGACCCCAAACTCTAAGTAACTTCGAAGGTGGATTCGCACCTCCTTTGAGGCACTCCGCACCGTCTGCGACCTGTGCTCACACCAGGAGAGCAAGACGGTGGCCTGAAGCTTAGCGTCTGTCTCGGACCCCCCCCCCAATGTAACATAGTAACAATAGGGTCCTCATAATCTGTAGTACTATGCCGAACCGCTTTCTTACATTGTACAGAACCACCAACTGGCCTGGCTTTTATAATATTGGCCGTAAACAGGCACCACAGATGTGCTGAGTCTTCAACAGAGCATATTTCGCGTCGAGCTTCATGCTAATGCGATTGGACTTCACCATTCTGGAGTTTAGTCGCCTTCTAAACCCTAAACCCTAAACCCCTAAACCCCTAAACCCTAAACCCCTAAACCGTCCTTTTGCCATGAGGACTCTGATTTTGACCATGGCATTTCTGTTTTTTGATGTCTGCACAGGCGGCTCCTGAACGGCATCCCACAGCCTGATATCCTCAAACTTTTAAGAAGCTTGGGTTTAGGGTTTAGGGTTTAGGCTGCCTGATATCCTCAAACTTTTAAGAAGCTTGGGACATAATTGTTCACGCAGTCAGCTGCCTTTTTTTGTATCTAGTCATGTGAAAGCTTTTCTCCTGGTTGCTTGCTAAACCTTAAACCCTGAAGCCCTAAACTTCCTAAACTCTAATTAGGGACCCAAATAGCACATAAACATAAGCTTTTTCATGGGGATATCCCTACCTTATTGGGCTTCATTATAAGGGGGTTTATATGGGATATCCCTATCCTTATTTTTGCTTATGTGCTTTTCTGGGGCCCTATCTAAACCTCTGAAGCAGAACTGTGCAGGGTCTTGAATGGCTCAAGGAAGATGTGAGGTTGAAAATAGGCCTTGGGGTCCGAGTACCCAATAATCATATACTCTCCTAAATATTGAGCTACATAGCTACTATCCTGAACCCAAGTACCTAATTATTGGGTCCTTTGGACCCTTAGGGTAGGCCTTGAGGATTTCGATCCGAGATATAAACGAGGAGGCGCTAAATGTGCCATCTCTGCCACCCACCCACTGATAGGGTTCCTTTTGGGGTTCCTGGGAGGGGTTGATAAGGGGATCTACAAAGGGTTTTTCTAATAGAGCCACTTAGTAGCTGAGTGGATACACTTTACACTTTTTGTGATAATATTTCCTACTATAAAACTGAAAGTGTATACTTTGGGGGGCTTATGAACTCAGCAACTAAGGCCACCCGAATCCTCCTTTAGGCAATCTCCTCCGACGTCATCGCTGCGGCCACTCACCTTCTCCTGCACGATGCAGTACCGGTTCGCACGGGCCCAGGATGGGTCCCAGGTTTTGACGTTTGGGGCTGTGTTTCTTAACCGTGCCGGGCAGGGATCCATACCTGGAGAGCCCAAACAAGTTCGAACTTGTAATTTTAACAGCAATTGCAATGACATGTATCACCATGTGTACGATAAGAGCGGTTTTTGAGCTGGCTACCTTGTCGCACATAGGTTTATTGAAAGTACAACTTCTGCACATCCGAGAGCTCTCAGGGGCTCGGGCGACGCTATGGGCTTGGGGCTTAGGGTTGTCGTGCCACCAGAAGTATCTGGGTGTTCAAGTTTCAGCAGCATTCCACAGCCCCACACCATGCCCTGCAGATGTCGTGTTTCTCAAATCTGCACTCCTAGGTTTTTGAGTAGTACCCTTTTGCCCTTTTTGGTTCAGGGTCCCCCTTATTAAAGCCTAATAATAAGAAAAAGGGTACCCTTATCATAATGGGGCTACTCAGGAACCTAGACTCTGAAGCAAAAAAAAGAACCGCCACACGGGAATGCACGCACGAAATCCTGAACCCACGCCCCAATCACTACTCCTTATGCCCTAAACTGCTGCACGCCGCGAGAATCGCAAACTCCCCTAAACTTCAAGCATTCACGTTTGGATGGCTGCCCCAGAACCTACAGACGCCCACCCGAAATCCTCGAAGCCTTTAAAGCAGTAATCAGTCCGCCCAAGAGCCGTGCCGTAACCCAACAAAACACGGAAATATCCTTCGGAATCCAAGGCCGTGATGCTTGCAGAGTCATCAGCAGTATGCCAGTCGCCAAGTCCACCTTTCTCAGCCGTAACAGACCCTAAGCCCTTAGCCCGAAACCTCATTCTAGATTCTAGACTCTGGACCCAAGGGTGCTTGTGCTCAGGCTCCAGTTTCAGCACCCTTCTCTTCAGGGATTTCAGCGGCTGGGAAATCGAAGTCTGCCCGTCGAATCCCAGTCCTGGTATCAGCGGACACCCCCGCCCTCCTACATCGGCTCTGATTGGAGAGAGTATCTGTTTGTCATCCTGTCAGATTTTGTCACTTGTCTGGACAGCGTGGTCAGGGTTATAAGTTATAAGATGTCAAGACTTACCCTGAGGCTCCAAAGGTATGTATATTTGAGGACTTTGGGGAGAGGATGCTCTGTAGGAATATTGCTGGTAAAAGGCATTGCTCAGGAAGGTTTCAGGATTATATTATAATTGGTGTANGAGAGGATGCTCTGTAGGAATATTGCTGGTAAAAGGCATTGCTCAGGAAGGTTTCAGGATTATATTATAATTGGTGTACGATATGGATCTTGGGGCTTGACTCCGATCGGACCGATTCTTTTGCTCATGATGCTCTGAGCTGCTTCGTTCTTCTAATTAAGCCGATGTTTTCATCGAATTATCATGATCACACTGTACTGTAGAAGCGGCGCAAGAAGGAGAATTCCAGGCTTCGGCGATGACACATTTTTGCAACTCCTGATACAGGGCAGGCACCAGTCCATCTATATTGAATTCTTGTATTGATCACCCNGGAGAATTCCAGGCTTCGGCGATGACACATTTTTGCAACTCCTGATACAGGGCAGGCACCAGTCCATCTATATTGAATTCTTGTATTGATCACCCCGTGCCTTTGACAAATCCCATAAACGACTCGTCTCTGAACGTGTGCGAATACTTGGGGTTGTGGCCTAAGATCACATCGAGAATGATCATTCACTCGGCGAGTTCACTCGACCATGTATGCATGTGTAGCATATATGCAATCGAGAATCCATCCAGGACGGCCATCTGAGCAATCTCCTGCCATCCCTCAGATCATGAAGATACACATGCATGTGTATATCCAGGAGCTGAGATAAAATCGTATTCCAAGATCTAGATATCGATGCATGCAAGGTGCGTGCATCTTGGGTCGTAGGATCCAGAGCATTTCCTTCTC
>BGNK01002242.1:4542-26420 GCA_003297005.1 Symbiodinium sp. clade A Y106
CAGCCTGTCTGCCAGCCAGCTGTATAGTGTTGGCCTGCAGCATGTTAAGAAAAGCATTGCTGGCCAGCAAGGACATTGAGAGCACCAGTGTCCAACAAAAACCGGCCATTGGCGCCACAGGGGAATGCAGCCAACTACACAAAACAACAAGCTAGTTGTGGAATATGACATCTGGACAAGCACGAAATGACAGCTGGATATCCGAAAAGCTGCTCAACTATAAAGTATTTTCGGAGACTTGCGCTACACTGAAATCGTGTATGAACTTCATCATAGCGCCTCGGAGTGAGAACAGTCTTGCTCTTGTCACAGTCGTTGCCTATGTGTGACATAGCATTTTGAGGTGCGGCAAGGGACATGTTTCAGGTGCATTTCCGAACAATCATTGCTNACATAGCATTTTGAGGTGCGGCAAGGGACATGTTTCAGGTGCATTTCCGAACAATCATTGCTAGTTTCAAGCCTGCACCTTTGCTATAGAACCCCCGGCAGACTGTCGACCCAAAAGTACGGCATGCCCAGTCCTTCGAGATGTATGGGGGCCCGATGCCCCCGCGGACAGGACACAAGCCAACCCCGCCCACGCCGTCAAGCACTCCCCAACCTAGCCAGTGGAACCCTAAACACAACATCTACTGCTGGGAAGCATACTTCTAACTCTGCAGGCCAAAACAGAGGGCAGATGAAGAGAAGAACTACTACCCGAGCCCCCTCCTCTTCGACAAGACCTGCACGTTCTCGAGGCTCCAGGCCTTCCAGCAGCGACAGCTCCTCCTCCTCGGATCCCATCACCAGCGACCCCGAGGAAATCTCACGTGCTAATGGACAACCCACCGAGACCAGCGTCAGAGAGAGAGGCTTAGGCACAGGTGGCCAGTACCTCGCCAGCTGCGGCAAAGTCTAAACGTCTAAACCACAAGGTCCGCCGCCGCTCTTGCCGGTCAATGCACCCAGGCATTTTCTACCACCTACTACACCAGTGCAGGCTTTTGCAGCAATTGCGGCATCTGGGCCACCGCCTCCTACACCGGCTACCTCTGAGCCAAATATTTCGACAGTGCCCGCCTCACGCCTGACGGGGGCCTTCAAATAACACTAGCTACCCCTCCTTCCTGGCCAGGTCCTTCAGGGACAAAGCTTTAAACACTCATTTACTCGCCCGGCCGTGAGGTAGCCTCCGGCATGCCCTGGGCAAGCGTGATCGCTCAATCGTCGTGCATCAAAAGAACACGTGTGCGTCTGCCATGTACGGACCCTGCCCACGTCGCTCAGTTGTCCAGGGCGTGCATTTCAATGCCAGACTTGTACAGGTGCAATCCGTCCTCACTGTGAAGGTCGAGGCGTACCGATTCAGGGTGATGCCCTGAACATCCGACTGCAAAGTTTAGTCCAACTTCGCAACTCTGCCTGCACGAGGTTATGATCTCTTCGAGGCTACATACAGTGCTGACTCCACGGAGCGGCTGTATGTGCATGTGCTGATCCCTCGGGACGGCATGCGTCAGCTGCCCGCGATGGAACTCCAGTTACTCCCACCTACACCATTGCAAAGCAGCTTGCGTCTCACCTCCGATGCCCGCCAAGGTGCGGGACGACCCGCTCGAGCGTCCGAATAATAATACCACTACCACTACCACTTGTACCACTAACACTACCACTACGGCTACGGCTACGACGACGACGACTACTACTACTACTACTGCTACAACACTACACTACCACTGCTACCACTACCACTACTACTACTACTACTACTACTACTACTACTACTCCTGCTGCTGCTGCTACTACTACTACTACTGCTGCTGCTCCTACTACTACACTGCCACTGCCACTTCCACTTCCACTGCCACTGCCGCTGCCACTGCCACTGCCACTGCCACTGCCACTGCTACTACTACTACTACTACTACTACTACTGCCACTACTGCTCCTACTCCTACTCCTACTCCTACTGCTACTGCTACTGCTACTGCTACTACTGCTACCACTACTACTGCTATTACTGCTACTGCTGCTGCTACTGCTACTACTGCTACTACTGCTACTACTGCTACTACTGCTACCACTACTACTGCTACTACTGCTACTACTGCTGCTACTGCTACTACTGCTACTACTGCTACCACTACTATTGCTACTACTGGTACTACTGCTACTACTGCTACTGCTGCTACTGCTGCTACTACTGCTACTACCGCTACTACTGCTACTACTACTGCTGCTGCTACTACTGCTGCTACTACTACTACTACTACTGCCGCCACCACCACTACTAGCGCGCCACCACCACCACCACCAGCACCTCTCCCAACATCACTACCGCTACGGCTGCATCTGCCGCTGACATTACTTTCTGCTACCACTATTCGCATCATACTCATACTCCGACGACACCGACCAACTTGTAGTCCTTTACCGACTACCCTCCGCCCTTCGTAAATCCATGGTACGGAGTTGGCATCATCGAAGCAGCTTCGGGGGCCATCTTCCCTGAGCCACATCGTATCAACCATAATCGTTTCAAATCTGCTCTTGCAAGTTTGTCCATGCAAGGGGCCTTTGATCGGCTCCACGCGGCACGCAGTGCGGTGGCGGAAGCTTTGGGCGCAGCGATCTTAGCGATGTTGGTCGCCTGATGCAAGGAGCTTGGGTGGTACAAATCGTAGACATGTGGTGCAGGTGCCCGACACGGAGTTGAGTCTGAGCATGGGGATGTCAGGAGACTTTCAAGAGGCCGCGGGACTGCGCAGGAGCCAGTAAGTTTTCCGGGTCATGTCTGAGTCGGGGTGGCGACACAGGCCATCCGCAAGGGCGCCACCTCAGTGCGAGTAGGCCAGGTGGCAGTGGTGGCAACGCACACAAGAAGAAAGCGCTAATTTGTTCTCTCCGTGCAGGTTCTCTCATTTTCGGCTCCCGACCGCCGAAGTGAAAAATCGATGTCACGAACGAGTGTTTCTGATCGTGCTTGTCGCTGTTGTGGATGATTAGCCTCCCATCTGCCCATTTTAGCTCAGCTTTTGTGGCCGACTCATAGCAGCCGTACTTTGGCGACAACCGTCACGTCGTCGGCACAGCAAAAGGACCGAACACATTTTTCACTCACAGACACTCACAAATCCACGTTGCAGATCTCATGGAAGCAAACTCCTCGACATATGCCCGATGAGCTCCAAGTAGTCTACTCATCAGACAGCAGCAGGATGGCTTTTGTTGGCTCCGCGGGCCTTTGCGTCTACGGGCAAAATCTTGGGCACAAGGAATTGTGGAGAAACTGCAGGCCTGAATCATGCCGAGGAAGAAGAGACAGAACGATGAGAACAGTGGTTGTGAACGGATTATTCCGCTTGGTGCATCGTCCGACAAGAGCTCGAGTGCATCATATCCTGGGAACACCATCTCCACCTCGAAGTACAGATGGTGGTCATTTCTTCCGCTGGTGACCTTCGAGCAGTTCCAGAAGAGAGCAAACTTGTATTTTACATTTATTACACTTTTGATGTACGTGGGTGAGCACAGTACGTTCATTGACTCAACCGTGTCATGGTGGTCAACGGCGGCAGTTTTAATACCGATGATGGGCTTGAGTATGATCATCTCCGGATTGGATGACTTGCGGCGGCACCAGTCGGATCGTCAGATCAATTCGCAGCAAGCCAGAGTCATCCGACTGGGTGGGAAATACGGAGTTTACCTGGACACCGTCCTGTGGAAGAACATCCACGTTGGGGATGTCATCGTGCTGAAGAGTCACTTTGTCGGATTAGTAGCATCGTCAGTAAACGCCCCAAAGCAAGCAGAGTTCTTTGCCCCACGGCCTTAGATCGGGCCGGCCCCCCACTCTCGTGGCCGTGGCCCGGCAGAGTTTCGATCGTGCTTGGCAAAGAAATCGTTAGATCCAGCTGTGCTTTGGAGTTGGCCTGCAGAATCCGGGAAGAATTTACATGCTACAACCGAGTAAAAGGTGTAAGGGTCTCAGAGGTGTCATGTTGAGGTAGGTTGCATACTCTATTGCAATGTGTCGCAGTGGGTGGTAGTGGAGGTGATACCCCAAAGCTTCTCCATGATGGGTGTAGTCCCCATTACATCAGGCTTCTTCACCACAATGGCAATTTAAAGGCAGTTCTTGTCCAGCGGCTGTCCGCTGTGTATGCAGGTGACGAAGAGCTTCCGGCCGACATCGTCCCACTGGCGTGTTCTGGCAGCGACGGCCAGTGTTACGTATCGACTGTGCCGTGACTGCACTGCTGCCGCATTTTTACGAGCATGTAGATCTTTCTGTTCCGAAGAAGCCTCGGTTGGTTTGGCCATTCGGAATACTCAGCTGCCGTCAGCTGCTGGCAAGGTAGTAGGCAGCAACAGTGTTCAGCTACCCAGGCAAACCTTGATGGTGAGACCAATCTGAAGATCAAGGCATGCGCCGCCGAAGCCCAGGCCAATCTCTGCCGCTTGAAGTGGAACTTTGGTTGAGGGAGCTGCACCCTGTGTGCTGTGAGCTCCACGGAAGTGAGAAAGTCGGAAGAAGCATAGACTGATGCGATAAGTGTAATGATTCAGTGCTTGCCACCACCAGCCGTGAAGACCAACCAGTCATGCTGTCTGCTTTTGCGAGAAGAGGGCTAGCCTCGAGACGCTAAGGTGAGAGCCATGCCGATGGACCCCCACTGTTGGACCAGGCCGGAGGAAGATGGAAGATGACTTCTTCAATACCTGCTGCCCCTCACAGAAACCCAGCACCTTGCCAGCGTCTGAACGATTCGGACGGCCCTTGCCTTGTCAGGCCGTGGAGAAACTGGCCGTGTTGGATGCCGCCCTTAGCGTCGAGGCTTCCAAGATGCAAGAGGGTACCGACGGGACCCGTCGATCCTCAGGAAGCCCAGAGCCAAGGCACCGAGCAAGTCCATCACTAAGTTCTCCGGATCCTTGAAAATCAATCATGGCGGTGTTGAGTCTACTTCCTCCCTGCAACTCGGCGTGCAACTGGAGAGCATGCGTCACCGGCGATCCCAAATCCTAGTCTTGTAAAGGTCTGCCAGCAGTTTGCTGCTGCGTGGCACCCGGCTGCGCAACACTGCCTGGCTCTTTGGCTCTGTCGTCTACACGGGACCGCATACAAGGATGGTGATGAATTCTCGTGACATTCCCACGAAGATGGCGAATCTGGAGAGGGTTGTCAACAGGGCGATGCTGGTGGTCTTGGGTGCACAAGCGCTGTTGTCCAGTCTCAGTTCGATTCTTTACGTCTCGACCGAGTATCGGTTTCGAACCTCTTGGTATTTGTATCCCTCCGGAACCTGGGTGACAGAAGGAGTTGCTTCTCGATTTGTGGCGAACTGGTTCAAGTTTTTCATTCTGTATTCGAATTTGATGCCCATTTCGCTGTATGCAACAATGGAGATCTGCAACTACGCACAAGCATTCTTCGTAAAGAGCGACCTTTTGATGTACGACGAAGAGCAGGCGAGGTATGCCAGTGACAGTGTCAAAGACTGCTCCGTGCGGCCTGATCGCTGGAGTGTGCAGGATTGTCCTGCGGCTGTTCGATCAACGAACCTGTGCCACGAGCTGGGACAAATTTCCTACATCTTTTCAGAGTCATAGCTGCATTGGCTCTCGCGCTCCTGGAGGAACCGGAGGGCCGAAGGCTGTCAGGGCTAAGTGCAGCGCAGGCTCCTGCTCAGAGACCCGAGGATAAGACGGGAACGCTGACGCAGAACGTGATGGAGCTTAAGCGTGCCTCGCCGGAGTCTTGAGCGGCCGAGCGGTTTCGTACCTGGCGCTTCAGCATGCCACGTCGTAGAACCTGTCAACTGCTAACAGCAGAGAGCCAAGGTGTTTCGATCTCGGGCCAGGCATGCCCTCACCATGTGCTTTTTGTGGATCTGAACCCTGTTCATTCTGCATGTAGCGACTCCCGCGCAGGTGTTTGGCGAGGTGACAGAAGAGCCGGGCTTCTCAGATGTTGCTGGCGTTCACAGCTGGCGGCAGATGGGCAATCAGAAGCACGCATGATGCTCAGCGAATGCCAAGTGTGCTGAGAAGCTTCTTCGTTCTTGCATACATACGTACGTACGGACGTGTGTACATACACATACATCATATACATGTACATATACATATACATGTACATGTACATAGGCACACACATACACGCATCACAAGCACAGGCACGCTCGCGCACACACATTCATTTCAGCAATAACTGCCCAAGTGAACATACAACAGGCAATCAACACATGGCTTCAGTGCGTGAATCAGCAGTTCCATGTATCGACTGTGCCAAGCCCTTTTCCGCGCCCTGGTTATTAGCCGTAACAGTCTCAAGCATTGCATCACATCGGCATGTCACGGCTAGTCGCCCCCAAGGCAGCTATGCACATACACACCGAGTCTCACACATCTTCAGCTGTCGCAACAGTGGAGACTCAGTGTTTACTGTCTGGGACGTCGTTAGAGCCGGTTGACTGCATCCGAAAGGGAGTGGTGGGGAGCTGTCGCTTATGCTGAACATTTCCGATAAGACACGAGCGCTTTGTGAGGAAGACTGGGCCTGATATTTCCCTGCAGCTTGCAAAGAGAAAGTGGATGGATCGCGTGGTTTGGGGGTGGGGCGAGGGGCGGCGCAACGGAGGTGGCGATGGGTGTTGTATGTTGGAGCTTTGGGGCTTTTGGAGATTGCTAACGGATGCTGTAAACTTGCGCATCGGGCCTTCGTAATCGGGAATCGAGAAGTACGCTGCCGCCTAATTCAAAATGTGTCCAACGCAACTGCGAGATGCGAGATAAGGTCGACGCATTTCTGGAGATCCTGGCAGTCGCACACACTGCCGCTGTGCTTCGATAGCTCGGGTTGAACCTTCGAGGGTGGTTCCCCCTGGCTGCAATGTCCTGTCGGCAATTTAGGTCATGGTGACGAGCGACAGGAAGGGCAACCAGTGCTACGAAGCGGAAAGTCCAGACGAAGGCAGTGCTGTGTGCACGCAGCCAAGTGAAATAGAGCTCAGTGGAGTCTACGAGGCATGTGAGTCGCGAGCGGCATCAAGCGGAGTTGCGAGTGGTCTGCCGCACAGAGTCCGGCCAGGTGCACTGGTTGAAGGCGCCAAGCAGATGGGATGGCAACTCAACTGACTCTTTCTGTGATGGTGTATTCGATTGTAGACTGCAGTCGTGATAGTCGCATGCATCAATCTATCACTTTGCAGGCACTACTGCAGTCGCACCGCAGATTCCCTCGTGATAGATCTGCACCGCCAATCGCTGACCTACAAGATCTTGGGTGTCAATACCTTCAATTCCACGAGGCGGCTGGGTAGTGTAGGGCAAGCAGCGGAAGCAATCGATTAGCCCTGTGGAGGAAGCGCATGTCCTCATTGGTTCGAACCGCCAGCGGAGAGACCTGGCTTCTGGTGAAAGGTGCCGACAATGTGATGATGGACAGGGCGGAGCATGTTCCAGCCTGGCTATCGCAGAGCTTGACGAACTTTTCCCTCAGTGGTTTGCGGACGTTGGTTCTGGGACGCCGACGGTTGGAGGAGCAAGAGGTCCAAGCATGGCTCCAGACCTACGATGCAGCGCAGTGCGCCCTCGAAGATCGAGATGCAAAACTGGAGGCTTGGGAGCTTCAGCTTTTAGGCAGAAAGAAAGAACAAAGGAATTGCAGTGAGGCATCTCTAAATTTGCGAACTCCTCAGGCGGCCGCTGAGCAGATTGAAGTGAAGCTTCAGATGGTCGGCGTTACTGGCATTGAAGACAAGCTCCAGGTTGGCGTTCCAGACACGATTACGAAGCTGAGGGAAGCAGGTGCGATGATTGTTGAAAGAGGGCACTGCATCAGGAAGTCCTTGAGGCCAGACGTGTTTGTCGTGAGCTGTCAGGCGTTCAGCTTTGGGTTCTGACCGGTGACAAGCTGGAGACCGCGAGAAACATCGGGTTCAGCACCAACCTTCTCAGTGCCAACATGGCTTCTGAGTTGCATTTCGGCTCGCCGGCTTTGGCTCAAGGACCCAGGAGTCCGTTCGTCTTTTTGTTGCATGCTTTGCCTCTGAGCGTGCATTTGCAAGCCGGCCGAGTAACCCCCGTACCAAGGACATCCGGGTCTTGGAGCAATCTGAGAACGTCAGGCATGCCTTGCAGGCCTCGTGGCTTGTGCAGGGCTTCCGGCGTTCAGCTGCCCTCGTGTAGCGAGTAAGGATTCTTGCATACAGGTCATCGTTGGGCGGTGGTTTTCAAGGTTACGGGTCTCTGCAATCCCTGCTTGCAACATGGGTGATTCTGCCTGGGCCAAGACACCTGGCATTTTAGGAGAGGTCCGAGGGACACCAACGGATCAATTTTTCTGGCATCGGGGAGTATGCCCCTTGTTTTTTGCAGGAGCTTGCTTCCACAGCCCTCCTGGCCGATGAGGGCGGAGAGTCCGCACTGACGCTGGGCCCGGACATTGTGGTACTACCGCAGCATACGACACCTAATAAGTGATGTTGCCCTTCTGAGCGACATTCTGCCTGTCGAGGCTTCCTAGTTGTACTTTCCCTTCGCAGTAACTGATCAGCATGCACATCCTCACATATCCTCACAGTCATGCAAGGGACGAGAGGCAATCTTCGAGCTAGACGCGAAATGCAGCTACCAAAGCAGCTGGCTCACATGCGCAGAGTCAGTCTGTAAATGGTTAAACTGGGTCCCCAAGGATGGTGACGGGCGCAGCCTTGGAACAGATCACGTCAGCTGGTCTTCTGGAGGACCGACTCCATGTGCTTCCCATTCTAGTGTGAGGCACTATGCTCGTGGCAGGAGTTTCTTCAGGCGTCGAGTGTCTGCAGCGTGGTGATTGCCTGCCGCGTTTCTCCACTTCAGAAGGCGCAGCTGGTGCGCCTAGTTCGCGAATCATCGGATCCGCAACCGGTCACACTAGCGATTGGCGACGGTGCCAACGCATCTTGGCAGTCTTAGCACCTCTTCCACACTTTATCCATTTGCACCATGACGGACATGTGCAAGGACGTTCCCATGATCCAAGAGGCTCACGTCGGCGTGGGCGTGTCTGGTAAGGAAGGTCGTCAAGCTGTGAATGCATCCGACTTCGCGATTGCTCAGTTCAGATTCTTGGAGAGACTGCTTCTAGTTCATGGTCGCTGGGACTACCGCCGAACCTGTAAGTTCATCTTGTACACATTCTGGAGAAATGCAATCATCACTATGTTGCTGTTCTACTACACGTTCTTCTCCGGATATTCTGGCACCTGTATGTTCACGAGCACGGTCTGGACTTCCTTCAGCATGATCCTTTTCTGGCCCATCATTGCAACCGGCATCTCTGACAGAGATGTGACGGCCAAGCAGGCAGTGGAGCACCCGTCGCTGTATGCAACCGGTCGCCTAGGTCTCGACCTGAACATTACGAAGATGGTGGAAATGTTGCTCTCGGCTTTCGTTCATTCCTTCGTTATCATGACCATAGCAGTTGTGGCGGTAATGGACCTCGATGTGGCAGCGACTGGATCCTACTACTCCTTCGGGTTCATGGTGTTCTCCTGGGTCGTATTGACGATGAACTATCGGGCCACCTTCATCACCACCACGTACAACTTTGTGTTTCTTGCTGCTCTAGCAGTGTCTTTCCTCACATACCTGCTTTTCGCCTGTGTTTACTGCAGCCTGCCCTCCATGTTTCCGGAAGTGCGTCTCGGCCGACAACTTGGGGAGTCCTTCCTCAACTGCCAGGCATGTTGCTGTGAAGTTATGCTACATCTTATGGTGTTAGTTCGCTATGGTAGTTCCCTGCGGAATCCCGGAATGTGGGACCATAAACGCAACAGCTCTGCCGGAAAGCCCGAGGTATGGAACTTTCCAGCACGTGGTTCGGAATCCGGTCTTCTGGATGGGAAGTCTCGCAGTACCGCTGCTTGCCGTGATGATCGACATGTTCAAGGCATCTTGACTATTTCTCGGGTTCTGAGTACCAGGTAGCCTTCTCAGGCTCTAAGACTTAAAAAGAAATCGATGGAACGTCTCCAAGTTGATGCAAGCAAAGTTCTTGTCGCCAGCTGGAAGCCCAGGAACCCAGGTGCCCGGGGCGTTCGCGTTTCATGGGTTTCTTCGGGTGGATTTGTGTAGGTGTAGGTGTGTGTGTGTGTGTGTTCCTTGGCCCTCCGGCGATGCCGAGCTGGATCGAGTATAAGTTCCCCTCAAAGACACGTTTCCGTAGCATTCGCATCTCTGCCTCTTGGCAAGAAGGGGCGCTTCCACACCACCGTCCTGAGTGCCCTTCAATCTCTGCAGCCTGTGCTGTGCCTCGGTACTCACTCTTGAAGGCATACTTGATGCTGGAGTTTTTTCCGGATCAACGCGACCTGATCCTCGAGCAGAGTTTGCAGGGAAAGCTGTCAGATTACTTTCGCGACACGAAGCAGGCTTCTTGGCAGGAAATCAAAGGCTCGCCCGTTCACTTTCGTATGGGTGCTGGTGTGCCAAATTCCCAACCTCAAAATTGCATCAAGTGCTGGGGAACGTAATGCCACATTTCTGCACACGTGCCAAGGATCCGCAGCGGCGGGGTAGTCGCTCTTCCTCGTTCAACAGGCCAAAGTACTGGCTGCGCCAGTAGAGTAGCGACATGTCATCTGACTAGATCTGCAGAGTTTGCCTCAAGAAGCGGCGCGCATGATAAAGTCTCGCCGCGCAGGAGCGCCACTTGGCACACGGGGGAGATGTCGGTGATCTCTTCCAGCTATGCTTTCAGCTTCCCGGAAGGCCAGAACATCGCTTAACTTTAAGAGCCTTCGTAAAGAGGACCAGGCAAGATACGATGAGCTCTTGGATTTCGAGAAGCGGCATAAGTAAGTTAATCGTGCTACTTTGAAAGGCCAGCGTGTGCAGTCCCTGGGGTCGACGCCTCAGGCCGTAGGTATCGAATAACGTCTCTCGGCGAAATCCTCGCGAAGTGCTGGGCTAAGTGACAGGAAACAGACTGACGGCTGTGCAGTGAGGTCACTTCCGCGATTGCAGAGAGACTCTGATACAACGCTGCTCGACACGTTGGCATCGGGACGGCTTCTCTTCTGCAGACATCTGCAGACTGAGCTCTCAGCGATCAGGCTTTCAGTGCTTTCAGTGCTTCGAGCTCAGGCCGTCCCCAAGGCCATCACCGAGCTTCGCAACCATTGCATCTTCCGACTCAGACTCGGGAGGCTCCACAGGCCATGGGGGCATCGGTAGAAGGCACTGCTAGTTTTTGCAGTCGCAGAAACCAAGACATCGACCAGCCTGCAAACCAAACAAAACTTCTGCTCTAGGCAGACAGAAGCACTCGCCGTGAAAAAATGCTTCGCGTTGCCCAACGTCAGCGGTGGTTGTTCACTTCCCAACTTTTCTGCATCATCGTATGCGTTGTCTAACGTCTTAGCACAGTTGTATCAAATCACTATAATCTTCGGTCTGTTCTCGTGCTTCGGTGGGCTCAGGGTCTCACCGAGTCCCCCGCCCGCGGCACCAGCCGCTCCTGGCGAAAGGGAGCTCGTGTTGCGTCTGCGACGAGGCACTGGTAGCAGCGCCGCCGATCCGAAGCTTCAGCAGCCGAGACCGAGCAACTTTTCCCAGCAGACCATGCCTTCGGTACAGCTGCTTTGCGCTGCAAAGAGAGGTTTCCGGGTCTTTGGGACAGAGTCACACCGTCTTCCCGGCGTGACACGGTTATTCAGAGCTGGTGCCAGTAGCCTTCAATCTTCGCTTTTGCACCAAGGTTTGCTCTGAATCGCAAGGTTGTCCTCGTGGCACTCATTTCCTCCGGGGTCCTCTTCGTATTGATGGGTTTCGCGACACTGCTCTATTCCCTCAGCTCCTCGCAGTTCAGAGTTGTGTACGAAGCACCCGATGATTGGTACGTCGGTGCTGGGGAGAGCCACTCGGCCGGGAGTGCATGGTCATGTGTCTACTCTAGCTCAGCTATGCCTCAGTCCAACCCCGGCAAAAAGCAGTAATGTTGCGCTCCCTCGTTTTCTGTAGAGTCTGTGAAAGAAGCAACGAAAAGGCCGGCATTATCAAGTCATGCTCTCATTAATACATAGTTACTGCCATAAGTTCGATCGACCAGGAAGCACAGTGTTCTGATCAGTATGCGCCATGCACAGAGACATGTGCATGCACATGGGGTTTTCTACCTATGCATGTTTACGTCTGAATGATTCAAGGAAGGAAGGCCGGGCGAAGGCAGGAAGGAAGGAATAACGGTATGACTGATTATTTGGCTGAATGCCGACATGCGGGAATGGCACCGCATGCATGTATGTATGCAAGCATGTCAGTATGTAGGCAGGTATGTATGTATGTCTGTACATATGCATGAATGACAGAATGTATGTATGTTCGTGTGTCCGTATTTGTATGTGTGTGCACAATCGCATCTGAGCTGCGGTGTGTGCCTTTGAGTATACATGTTTACTCCTGTTTGTGACAATTATCTATGTGGTGTATATATTCGTAGCAGTACATATTACACACTTGTTTGTGCGTGTGCCATGCCTCAGAGCACTGCTCAGCCCAACTAGCGCATGACAAGCTCCAGACATGTCCACACGGGGGTACGGCATTTCCTGCATGGTCGTTCTTCGAGCTGTGACCAAGCCTGAATGCATGTGGATGCCTTTTTTGGCGTGCATCCTTGGGGCATGTTCCAATGTTCCAGCGAGGCAAAGAGTCCTACAGCGGCGAAATACTTATCCGCCCCTGCCACGAACCGCAACGCTGCGCCTTTCCCATCACAGTTCCTGCTGACTTGGATCCGCCAATCCAGGCCGGAGGGCCGAGGGCCGCATGTGGTCTCCCAGAGTGTTGCATCGACTCCTTTTGGAGTGCAAACCCACGCATACTCCATGAGGGCCACCGGATGGCAAGCCTGCCTGCTTGGCTAAGGTGTACTACGAAGTGACACCGTTCCTACAGAACTACTACACCTACATTAGCCAGAGCCCGAGGGGAAGGTGAACTCTTTTGCATCATGATTGCTGCATCGCCCCATTTTCACGTCGCGATGTCGACGGCTCGAGCCACAAGGCATGTGGAACAAACATGACCGGACTTGGGAACAGGGGCTGGGGAAGGGTAATTGGGCTCATGTGCTTGGCTGTCTCGGCATATGGTCAGACTGGTTTTGTTTTGTTCTTGTTTGCTGAGCAAGGCTCCGTTGCTTGGCAACAGCTTGAGGGGAAGAACGACGTAAAGGCTCCTGTCGTGTGCGAGACTCGTACCCGTGCCTTGGCGGTGGATGATGGTTCAAGAGGCTTCGGAGGGTTCTGATATCGACATAAATCGCTTACTGTTGATTCTCAGAAGCAAAACCCATGGAGCGTTGACTACATGAAGACTCAGTAAGAACTCTTGTGTCTCCTTCGGCTATCAAGCCTTGGCTCTTTTTTTGTTGCAGAATTGACAAAACACATATACACGCAGACACAGGTATACATTGAAACAGGCACAGACATACAAGTCTGGTACTGGTCAGTGGCTTGACATGCAGACAGACTGCAACGAAAGAGAACGACATGGGAGGTCAGACGCAGCAGGGAGAAGAGATTTTTCCGTGCGGGCTTATCGCGACCTCCGTTTTTAACGATTCTCGGCAGCCACTGTCAATAGTTGCCTCGCACAGGTCTACAAGAGAGCTCTTCAGGGGTTTCCGGGTCGTATGGATGTGGGGGCTTCTCAGTCTGCAGACAAGGACACGTTCGAGATTGAGGGAATCTCCATTGATACAGAGTCATCAGACATGCCTGTCTGGCGCGAGTTCCACAATCCACCAGACTATCCAGAGCGGCCAAACGTCTCGTGGCTCTACGAGCGATACCCGTCTGTGACAAGCCGTGCCCTGGGGATGGAAAGCAAGCGCTTCATTGCGTGGATGCTGCCCAACTTCCTCAACCGCGCTGGCAAGCCCTACGGCGTTGTATCGCAGCCCTTGAAGAAAGGGCAGCTCATTACCTTGCACATCACTTCCACATTCTCAGTTCAGGCTTTGGGAGCCACAAAGACTTTGCTGGTAACTCGAGGAGCTCAAAATTACACGCTCGCCTACATTCTGCTGACCAGCAACATGTCAGAAGGAATTCGGTTTCGGTTCTGCCAGTGTCTGACACAGCAACATACTTGTTCTAGCTGCTTCAAAATATGACATCTGAGGCGGAGCTCTCTGTTTCGCATTGGTCGCCACGGTTATCGCCGTCTACCTGTCATGTGGCCGCCAGCCAGGGAAGCCACGGCAAAGGCTTTCAGGTTTCTCAGCGAGCTGGAGACACGGCCCAGAGTTTGACAGCACGAGCAGTGAAGAGGAGTCGAGTGCTTGATGGTTATGTGTGGCGGAGAGTGTTCGTACAGCTGCCTCCGTTCACTTGTCACGATATATCAGGCAAGTAAGGCGCCTTGCTATGCCTGTCGCTAGAGATGCTTTGTGGGCCAAAGAAGTCCAGGACATTAATGATGACCAACTCCGATATTGAAAAACAATATATATATATATATATATATATATTGGAATAGATATGATAGTCATGATATATTGGTTGATTCTATATGCGATTGAAATATACTATTATAGAATTTCTTTGTCATGTTAGAAATGATAAGAATATATTAGAAGAGTTATATTGGAAGAATTACAATGAATGAATCTTAGATATTATGATACGTACGTATGATATAAAGAGATACATTCAATTAAATTTATATATATATTCATATCGAAAATTCTCGAATAAAGTGGTGTCGTGCTGCTTGCCTCTATGATTCTGTGCGTGCTCCTGCCCTCCTGTAACTTTATTATTTTCGGCGTTTCTTCGTGATAATTTCTTGCATGGTTGTCTCGCGTGATTAATATCTTGGAAATGTTATTGAGCGAGCATTTATCTCGTGGAAGTAAAATCTCGGAGATTTTGCTAACTTTACGAAATCGCGCGGCAGTAAAATTTTCTAATTTTTGATAGCTTTAGGGTGGTATTCTCGGGATAATAAAATTCTGTTGATTTTTGGATGATATTCTCGCGGTAATAAATTCTATAGATTTCTTGCAGGCGTTGTAACGGACTCTGTACATGATAGTCGTTGGTAGGAGCCTGTTATCTGAATGCTTTCAACACCCAAGTGAGCTAAGTGTCTGGAAATCATACAGACATTTCCGGTTCGTGTCCGGGTTCGCGGTTTGTGTCCGGTTCGTATTCGGGTTCGTGTCTGGTTCGTGTTTGGTTCGTGTTTGGGTTCGTGTCTGGGTTAGTGTCTGGGTTCGCGCGTGCGGTTAGTATTTGGGTTCATGTCGGGTTCGTATCTGGTTATCACCCCCAAGTCGCACCCCTTCCTCTCCGAAAAAAGGAAATATAGAGCCATGGCGGTATAGGTTCGTTACTTTGAATACAAGATGAATTTCAAAAATGAATATAAATGATATATCGAAATCTCTGTACATTTATATCCGACGCCCGGATAGGTTATAAAAGCCAATAAAATATCACGTCGACCTTCGTAAACGATATTCCATATGCCTCAAAAATTGATATAGATGATATATCGTAGAAAACCTCGGCCCCACCGATATTTTCGAAACGTCGACTAGGATAAAATATAAAAATCAATTCAAATGACATATCCATCATTGATATTCGTAGATAAATATCATCCAACGATATAAGAACGAAGAGAGATATCGCTATATATTTTAATAGGTCATATAAAAGAATATATATTCATAATCCCCTCCCCCACCTCCACCTTACCATTCCCCAACCCTAAACCCTAATCTCCAAATCCTAAACCCTTTCCTTTACCTTCAATAACAAATAAATATTATATATTTTAATGTGCCATAAAAACTACACATATATATATATATATTCATAATCCCTTCCGCCCTACCGTTCCCGACCTTTGGCCATAAATATTACTGAAACTTGGAGGATAATATCTAAAAATTACCTTTGCATCTATTCTCCTCTATTCCCGACCCATAATTGCCCCCAGATTTTGCCCGCAAAAGGCAACTCTCTCTCTCTCTCTCTCTATATATATATTTTTATAGACCTCTTTTAATAAGTCTTTATATACTTTATAATTCTGAACACTTATCTTAGTGGAGAATTGAACACTTATCGTACCCGATAACTACTTATTTTGGTGGGAAAGTGAATACTTCTCCATGAATATTTATTTTAGTAGGAAATTGAATATTTATCCTAACCCGAAGAATATTTATTTTAGTGAGATATCTATCCTAACCCACTAAATTCTAAATTTCGTGAGAAAGTGAATACTTATCCTAATCCAGTGAATATATATTTTCGCGGCAAATTAAAACCTTATCCTAACCCAATAAATAATTCTCAACCCCAAGAATCAATATTCCCGAATCCCAGAAATAAATATTCAAGATCCCAAGTAAAAGTGCTTCAATTCCCAGAAAAATGAATTCTATATCCCGGAAATACGTTTCTAATATCCCAGAAATAAATCTTCTAAACCTCATAAATAAGTATTCTAAATCTCAGAAATACGAATTCTAAATCCCGGGGATAAGTATTTTAAAATCTAATAAAAAGAATTCTAAATCCCAGATATAAGTATCTTGAATCTATAAAAATCCCAGAAATAAGTATTCTAAATCCTATAGATAAATACATTTTAGATGACCGTATACTGGTGTTAAGACATCGCGCTCAGTTTTCCCTTCTCGCTTGCGGGCTCCGTCTTGAGTAATCTAAGTGAAGCCTCTGAGACCCAGAGGGTTGTGCATTGGTAAACCGGGAAACACCCGNCTCCGTCTTGAGTAATCTAAGTGAAGCCTCTGAGACCCAGAGGGTTGTGCATTGGTAAACCGGGAAACACCCGGGTCCACAACAGAAACGTTAGCCCAAATTCGAACAACATCAGAGATATGCACGAATCGGACCCAACCGTTCCCAAAGCACTCCCCAATGCACTACATCAGAGATATTCGAACACAGACACAGCCGCCTCCAGCGGCAGAGCCCAAAGCTCATGCGGGAAATGAGCCGAAAAAGTGGAGAACATGTGCGACTGATGCCAATCGTCAGCCGCACCTTCCCGGCTGATGGCGTCGCTCCAGTTGGATTTGGATGGTATCTACTCCCAGTACACCCATGCTTGAAAAGAAAAGAGGCATAGGTGTATCAATTAGGCAAGCCGTGACAGATCAGGATTATCCGAACGACCGCGGATAAGACACATAAGGGCGGCGGTATTATCAATATACCAGACGCCCCGTCTGGACCTGAAAGAGTTCGGTCTCGAGACAAGTGCGAACAGGACCATGCTCAGTTCGAGCTGTGCTATCTTCTTCTCGCCAGGGCCCCAGAGGGAGTAGAGCCTCTCAGGGTCAGCCGCTACGAAGCCCTCTCGTAGCTGCCCTCTTGGATGCTGCCAGACCAGCAAGAAGCCGCCCGTCCCACGGAGCGGTGCTTCTTCAGCGGCGTCACTCGCCGCTATGAAGCAGAGAGCTGGGGGCTGGCAGATCCAGCATCGCCTCACGGGACGAAGCTGCAGAATAGCCCGGATGAGGTGAAAACAATCATGAAGCTCTGCCGTGATGGCGGTTTCCCTGGATCCTTGTCTATCATACAAGGCAGCCAGGCCGCCACACCCGACACGTCCATACATGCCCTGCTCCAAGAAGTTCATCAACCCGAACATTTTGGATGCAAGGCCTGACCGAAGGGCGTTGGATCCTTCAGCTTGGCGAATCAGGTCCTCCATCTTGCAGAACAGCCTATCCCTGGCCCAGAAGGTAACATACCCCCCAGACAGAGCGCAAGAGAGGTCATGGTCCAGGCCTAAGAAGGTACCCTGTAGNGCTTGGCGAATCAGGTCCTCCATCTTGCAGAACAGCCTATCCCTGGCCCAGAAGGTAACATACCCCCCAGACAGAGCGCAAGAGAGGTCATGGTCCAGGCCTAAGAAGGTACCCTGTAGAGACATTGGCTGCCTCTTTTCATCCGCAAAGGCTGTGCCCAGCAGTCCGTTGATCGCCCCGACTGCCCATTGCCCCGAGCCCTTCGACGAGGCCCAATCGACAATATTAAAGTCATCGAAGTACGATGACGCGACCGTGAGCGCGATCCGTCTGGAGGATGCTTCAGCGAAACGGCTATAGCGGTTGAAGGAGGTAACAGCTAGAGGCAGACCAAATAGCAAGCCAGCGTAGATTTGGATTGCCGGGGCGTTCCATTCATGATGCCACCAAATTACTAGACATGCTAGCGACTCGTCCTCGTGCATAGGGCAGTGACGATACGCATCCGGCCAGTCTTCACCACCAGATTCCAAAGAGTCACTCTCCTTGGCTGCGTCAAAGTCCTCCGGCGGAATACGAGAAACAATGGCCTGTGTATGCTGCCCTGGGCGCAAGGCGCTACAGAGGACCAGCTTGTTAGAATCACGAGAGGTTTCAGATTGGCCGCCCACGTCTGCGTTGTCTATAATTCTCTGTTTGCCCGAAGACTGGGTAATGACGCACCTCGGAATAAGTCGATAAGGCCTGCCTTTGATTTGTTTCAGCAGAGCCTCTTTCGTCAAGGGAGGAGAGCAGAAACCCGACTCGAAATCCTTGCTCGACTGTTGCAAAAGGAACTCGTCGTCCTTAGATGGGCCGAGGCGCTCCAAGGTACGTGCATTGTGCGCCCTCCAATCGCCCATGACTTCTTGAAAGGATATCTTCTCCACCGGAATCTGAGGAAATACACCGTAACACGGTGCAAACCCAACTGCCGGCATACCCGCGATGAGGGCGAAGGGGAGAGCGATATCAGGCCACGAGAAGAGAACTACCAGAAGCGCGATCAGGCCAATATCCCTAGCCGCCGTCACTCGGCGGAGGGCAGGGGCCTGGTGCCGCCGCAGGCGGGAATCGACGGCAGCCCAACGTCGCTTCAGTTCTCTGACCGCTCCAAGCGCATGTTGCCGCAAGGCCCGAAGATTTGTCCGGTTCTCGGCCGTGTAGCTTGCTGCAAAAGCGAGGTCGCGGTCCAGCACCGGAGCTTGCTCGGTTGGCATGGGTAACCGCAGCCGGGCGGTAGCCTACGCGAAGTGCTCATCGATGGACAGCCCGAAGGACAGCAGTGGCGGAAGCGCCGCCCGCTGGCTGAAAGCTCCAGCTTGTTGTCCGTCCGCCCGTTGCAGAACTCTAACTGCTTGGGGGGCCAACGCCGGTCCACAGGGTCCGGCCCAGTCGGCGCCCACCTCTTTCAACCAGCGTGGATAGCTGTCGAAGGGAGGGCCATTGACCAAGTCCTCGATAAATGGGAAAGTAAGGCCGCTGAGCCACTGCTCTGGAAACAGCTTCCGCACCGCAGCGAAGACGTCCTCCTGGCGCAGGTAGACGGAGAATACCTGGGAAGCGTCAATCATGGGCGCAAGCGCCAGCCCCAGGGCCTTTGGGAAGGAACCCCCAGGGCGGTTGGCCACCCGCTTGGCGAATTTACGTGTGCGCCCCGCTCGCGGCTCTCGGGCCTACTCTGAAAGCGTCTCGAAGACGAGGCTCGCCAGCGCATCCCCTTCCGAAGGGAAGGCGGTAATAGAATCCACCACGAGGATCTTGCCAAACAATTCATGGATCTGACCAAGCAAGTTGTCCCTAACATGCTGCAGGTACCTGGGAAGGAACTCATCGAATGGACAGTCGTGACCAGCCACCAAGGGCGCTGCCCACTTGGTCTTTCGAATCCGGTGCACGTGGTGTCCCTGGCCCACATAGACTGCATTGGGACGGAGAGTGCCATCCGCTTGCTGGAGCGCTTCCACTGTCATCCTCGGAGGTATGCGAGCAGCCTCAGAAGCACATGGTGCACCAAGGCCCAAAGACAACGCAAGCGGTGTCATGGCCCATTCTCGCAACGATCGCGGGTCGAAAGAGAGCCATGCTTCCCTGCGCCCCACACAGCCTGCCAAAGGCATCCGGGGGACAGCAAGCTTAGTCTTACCGACCCGGGCCGCCCACCAAGACGCTGAGACCGCGATCGCGAATGCCAGCGGTGCTGTGTACTCTGCTTCCTCTGCGGAAGGGTACGACCACTCCTGGCCGTGCTGCTGCAGCTCCCACTCAGTTGCGCTGTGTACATGGTGACACTGCATGGGCGGCCAGGCGGCGATCTCATCGATGTTATGGCGCAATCGCTACCTCTTATACCGCGCCCCTCCCCAGCAACAGGCATCATAGTGGGTGTCCCGCCACAACCCCGACTGGAAGGATTGGACCTCCTGGGGCAACAGCCAATGCAAGCTATTAGCAGGATTCTCCCGCACTGCGCCCGCACCACGCTCCGCTGCATCTTGAATGGCTCGCAGCACAAAGGCGCAAGCCTGATTGTCTCGGTCCACCCGCGCCTGATCCTTCTTGCTAAGCCCCGCCAGTCCCTCTGGCAAGGCTTTCCGATCGAAGGGGCTTGGGAGCGGGGCGTCCATCCTGGAAAGGGCGAGGGATCTCCCGAGCCCGACTCTTGGTAGAACAGTCGAAAGCGGCTGCTATGAAATCGATCTGGTCGAGCTGCCCACGCAAGCTGTCTTGTCTAAGAGGGTTCGACAAATTATGAGAAGCATCCAACTTAACATCCACTGGCAGGCACCGCCATCCACAAAAGAGGAAAGCCTTAGATAGCGGCGCGTGGGGCCCCGCAAACAAATCCGCCATAACCGGAGGGTGAGCAGAGGACGATTCCTGAAGAGACCCCAGGGAGGGGGTCGCCTCCCCCTCCCCGGGGCACCCTCAGGCTTTGACCTTCTGCTTGCAAGTAGAGGCACCATGCTTACTGGAGCCGCAGACTCTCTCGCCTTTGAGCACGACGCCGCACCGATGCTGGTCTGGGCATTGGTTCCCTCGGGCGCACCGGCCTTCTTGAAAGTCCTGGCAAAGGCGCTTACCATCCTTCATGACTCTCGCCACTTTCTTGCCGTTCACCGAGCGCCCAAGCTGGAACGAGGAGACCTTAGGCGGCGGAGCTGGGGCACCCACGGCTGGGACCGCAGGCTTTGCCGGTGATGCTGACAACGCCTCCCCGGATGCACTAGCCTGTACCGGGATCCAATGAGCATCGCGCAGGTTCATCACTTCCCGCACCACCGACCCAAGAGTCTTCGTAGACTCGCGGAACTTAGACACCCAAACTGCGCGCTCTTCGGTGTCCCTGTGCTGCAGCCAAGCCAGCCTTTTCTAGGGCTGGATCTGGGAGGCCGAGCGCTTGGCTCGGTAGAACGGAGTTTGCGGGAGGGCTGCCGGCCACGGCCTGGACTCCTGCCAAAGCGTATGCTGTAAGAAGGATCTGCAACCTATCAAGGTAGGACTCCCAGTCACGAGGCACGACCTCCTCCAACTCTTGATCTTCGGTGAACAGATTCTCTCCTAGCTTGCGCTTCTTACTGGTGCTGACCAACTGACATTGCAGGCTCTTCACTTTCCAGACACTGAACACACACAGCATCCTCTTGTTAAGTTCTCGCGTCACACGCGAAAGAGTAGCGTCGGAAGGGTAGAGCTCAGGCGGGAAACGAGTCTTGTATCGCCTCCAGAACTGCAGCTTCATGTCTCGAAGGGCTGTCTCATCAAGGAGATCATCCAGGTCCGCCTCAGAAACCTTAACCCGTCCTGCGTCGGCGTGCTGGAAGAACACCTTTACAGCCGCCCACGTACGGCGGAGGCGGGCCGTTTGCCAGGACTGGTGCTCTCCAAGACTCAACTTCTGAACCCACAGGCCTATCTCGCTCTCCGACTCGAAGAACTAGCGGAACTCCTCCAGATTCTTGATCTTCTGCTTCACCAGCGCCTCTAGGATATCATTGGAGAAATCAAAGTTAAGCTGGAGGGACTCCAAAGTAGCACGAAAGTCTGCGCCGTCCCT
>BGNK01002242.1:26443-108472 GCA_003297005.1 Symbiodinium sp. clade A Y106
GCGATCGAACCCTGCTCCATAAGCTTGTAGATCTGGCATTCGCGGAGGCGGCCTACTGTAGCCTGGGCCTCCTGGAAGCTCGAGTCAGTGATCAAGGAGAGGATGAGCGCCTGGCCTCCCGCCGCACGGTGGCGCCCTGCCACACAATGTCCCAGCACCGAGCCTCCACTCATAAGGGTCTGCCGAATCACGGGCCAAGCCTCCTTCCACTGCTGATCACGTGACCTGGCATCGGTGATGGCGACCTACATCTGGAGAGCACCTGGAATAACTGTCCCACCTCGGGAGGTAAGCGACTCTGTAAGCCAACACAGCTGGATATCGCACCTGGGGTAGGAAGCCAGGCTCTCCTCGGTCGGCATGCCCGACAGCCATAGTGCACCACCTTCCCGGCTTTCCCACAACCGCGTGGGAGGCTGAACACGCTTGCCCTTGATCGAGGCGATGCTATCAAAGTGGCGTTCCAACACCGCAGCTTCGTCACTCGAAGCGTTCCGGTGGCGCTGGGAACGGTCATCATCCCAGTCACGGCGGGCTCGCCCTCCAGAACCTGAGGAGCTCGCAGCAGCTCCGCGCGGTGGCGGCATCGAAGGCTCCTGAGGCCTCCTTCTCGGAGGGGTTCTCGATTGCGGAATCTCGGCACCACGCCCTCGGGGAAGGTCCGGCTCCACGAGCACAAGCTCAGTCTCTTCATGCCCTGGGCGGCATCTCCGTCTCTCGGGGTACCAACCTCATCCGCTTCAGAGGGGGGAGCTGCGCATCGCGGGACATCTTCTTCGGTTTCGGCATGGCTTTCACCTCTGGCTGGCCCTTCCCCTTTGCCTTGGGACGCAAGACGACCGGAGCTGCTTTAGCTCTGGTGCCAGTGCGGGGCGGCGACTCTGGGGCCTGGATCGCCCGCTCCATGCGTCCCCCCACATATGCGGCCTGATTGGAGGAGCACGGCGCACCTGTGGCGCCCATCGGCACACGAGTCACCTCTCGTGGCACAGTTGCCCGACTGGAAGGCTGCACAAAGAAGCACGCCGTCCCTCAGCGTTGCCGAAAGGCGTTTGCCCCCAATCTGGCGCGGCATCATCGCGTGCCCTGCCACCGGGAGAGGAACGACAGAGGGCAAGCGAAAGCGGGGTGCCATCTCATCATCACGGATCTGGCCCTGCCACTTGGTGTGGTTGTCCTGCTGCACTGCACGATCCATTCCCAGTGTTCCCTCGCGCTCTGTAGCCTCTAGCACCTTAGATGGTATCTCGTCCCACCTGTTGTACTTAAGAAGGCCCGCCACTGCAGTCAGCAAGAAGTGTTTCCTCCGAACCGGCGTGGTGTAGCGAGTCCCACTGTACCTCAGTGGCATGGTGTTGCCCTGCTCCTTTGCCCGCGTCTTGTCCTGCCAATCGCCCAAGGCCAGCTGGTTCTGCGGGGTCCATCCGGCCAGCGTAGCATAGGTAGGCCCAACACGCCTGAAGGAGTAGGAGGTCAGGGCAGCCACCGACCCACCAAGCAGCGGGGTGAAGAGGTCCTGGGCGATGCGCACCGTCTGTGGCGTGGTGTACGGCACGCCGTGCTCGGAGAAGTTCAACCCCGAAATCGCTCGCTTCGAAGCCGGCAGGTCTTGCCAGTCCTCCAGCCATCGCGACGCCCAATCCCAACCCGACATAAGGTGCCCCGGGATCGCGAAATCGAAGCCATGACGGTTCCCCTTTTGCTTCCTACGGCCACAGTCGAAGTGGAAAGTGGAGCGGGCAAGCCTACGAGGGCTAGCTCTACTCAAGTGGACCAGCCGCAGCACACCAAAGCCATACGCCCAAAGACCCAGCATAGCCCTCCACTATGGGTTCCTGGAGTTGTAGAGCTGCTCGATCTGCCGCTCCAGTAAGGCCAATATAGGCGGCTCCGCGTCCGCAGCTTGACGAGCTTCACGCTACGGCTGGCCCCTAAGGTCGTATGCCGAGAGATCGTAGTCGAGCTGCCCCGCCTTAACCAACCACTTCAACCCTACCAGGGCCCGAGACTGCGCCTCCGTGCCCTCGAAAGGAAAGCATCTAAGTCCACACTGTCCGGTGGGAAGAGACGTACCACGATCCGCCATATGGACCTGGAGCTCCGAAAATATCAACAAAGCCCCCCTCACCGTAGCTCCTTCCGCCCCGCGGACCTTCGCTACTGCCTTGCGCGACAGCGCTGCACACCACTCTTTCTCCAGCGCCACCGTGAAATGGCCGCGTGGCTTCATAGACTCAAGGCAGTGCAACGCCTCAGTCAGAGCCTCGACTTGATCCTAGCTTGCGGTCTCCGGCTTCTCCGCTGCAGGGACCTTGGGCTTGCGAACCGCCCGGTCCCGACTGGTCATCCGCATCATGAAGGTAGAGGCCCGTTTCGGTGCAGGGTTCCTTGGCGCCGGTTCCGTCGTATCTAAGGCAGAAGCCATTGCGCCATCCAGCCCTGAGGTATCACTGGACCGTACCACGGCCCACTCCTCCGCCACCAAGGTACCGGCTTGTGCCATCGCGTCTTCGTAGCTGCGAAAAGCATATGCAAAGTCGGCATCGCTGAGAAAGCCATGCTGCTCTCTCCATTGCCCAGCTCGCTGCCGGGACATCTCACCCAGCGCCGTGTATGCACTCTCAGAGCGACTCCGCAGCATACACACCCAAATCGCCGGGCATGATCACCAATGCGAGCCCACCGCCCAAAGCTGGAGCCCAATACTAACATGACATCCCTGACTGCTGCCCCGCACTCGACAAAAGGACTGCTCTCGAACACCAGCACGGCCCGGGGTCCTGGATGGAGAGCCCGTACCAGGAAGTCCGCTCCCGCTCGAACACGAACCAGGCTTATAATACAGGATCACCACCTGCTGCCTCCCATCCCCCAGCTTATAGAAACATAGCAAGCGAGGTTCCCGCCCTCCCCCGGGGCAAAGCGTTACTCGCTCCACCCACGGGTTCGCGACACCCTGTCCCTCAGGAGTCACTAGAGCTCTCGCTGACCAGGCGCTCCAATCTGGCGGCGCGCGCCCTGCACCTCCGGCACGCACCTGCAGCTGCCCCGACCTCCAAGAGTGGGCCGCAGAAGACGCAAGCATATGGCATAGCAACCTCGGGTGGTGCAGCAGCGACATGCAAGACCCAAGTCGCCAGTGCTCGCTGGGAGCGGTCGACCGAGTCCAAGAAGACGGCCAGGCACATTAACCAGGGGGGCCTTCCAAAGAAGCTCGCCTTGCTGCCAACAGCGACAGGCGACGAGCACTTCGTGGATCCTGGCACCTGCTCGGTCACGGAGGCTATTAAGCTCGGCTACGAAAACAACTCTCCAGATGGGCGGGGGAATAAGGTCCGCGAGCAGGAGGCCGGAGGATCGCTGAACACGCTGCTCCTAGGGCATGACGGTCCTGCAAGTGGCAAGCGCCCTCCGAGCCTCATAGCCGCTAACCTGGAAAGCACCCACTCCTTGGTTGCACCGTCTGCACTCGAGCGCCACGCAAACGAAGCGGCGCAAAGGTACCTAGCGACCATTGAGGGAAAGGTGTGTGAGAACTTCGTCTGGAACCGACAAATGCGAGACTTCCCAGACGGCTCCCCACATCTGCCAAAACTAGCTCTCCCGGCCCGCCCGGTCGAGCTCACCCATGAAACGCTAGAAGTCGACCAGGTTCTCAGCTGACAATATAGGCTGGCTCGTGTGCACCACACACAAGTCCTCGGCAACCTCATGAGTAGCGCTCATGATATACTGGGGTCCCGCCCCAGAAATGAAAGTACCAGCTTGCCGGTTTGGCTCTAGCTGCAGCTTAAGCCAAATTTTCAAGCAGGTACAAGGTTCCTCAAAAATGATGCATGCACACCCAAGCCTACCAAACTCAATGCATGTGTATTCTTATATATTTTTTTTAAAACCTATTATTTTTGCGATAGACAAAAGATCATTATTGTATATATAAATGATCAAATTCATTTTTTTATGAGTTCTGAAATCATGTCCGATTTCGTCGGAAACGAAATCCCTTATATAAATATTTCTGAATTCTCAAGAATTTGAGGACCGTCCGGGAATTCCTAGGCAGGTCCGAACCTATGACTTATGATTCATGATCGTTATCGGACAAGTTATTTACGAGTCGCAGTGCATTCAAGGCTTCACCAATTCGAATTCCTCGTCCTGAAGCTTCAAGTCAAGCAAGGCTGAGAAGTGCGACAACCGGGTCTGCGAAACATTTCTTGCAATTCAGTTTGAAAGCCACTGCCTCGTCCTCGTCCTCATCTTCTTGAGATTCTTCCTCGCGTCTGGCCTGGAGATCACTGTAGGTTCTTGCCAGCACGAAGTATTTTTGAGTAGCTGCAGATGGCACCAGCAAGATTATGGTGATTACCGTCCCAGCACACATCGCAATGTAGAACAGGTTTTGCACAGCTAGCAGGAAGATTCAGAATCTTGAAAGCACCAAGAGCTTCTACATTAGACTGTGGGCCCATGTGCGCATGTGACAAACGGACACGGCAGTCACTGCTAAGGCTGGGTGCATTATGGTGGTCCGTCAGAGGAATGATAGAGCTGGATAGTGCCCTGGGCCCGCAGCGCACATCTGCTTCATCCGGAAGTCTGTGATGTAGATGAGTGCCGCCTGAGCAGTAGTGCCCTGAAAATTTGGGACATTGGTTATGAGGACATTATTATCCTCCTCCAACAAAGCAAGAACAAGTGTGGAATAATACCTCACTTGTTTTCGAAGACAGGAACCGGCATCCTCCCCGTCAGAAAAGACATAGCTGGAAGTAAAGACTGAAATCAAGGGCTTCCGAGCGCCACGCTAGAAATATCATCAGCATTATCAGGAAGGCAGGTATGCCTTAGAAGCGGATGAGAAGTCCAGATCTATGGAAGCCTGCCCGGCAGCAGCGCAAAAACGTGGGGCCTGACCGAAAGCCAAGACTGCTCAGCCCCACGCGATAATCACTGTCGTCAACTGCATCATCCCCGTCCTTTCATGCACAAGCCTTCAAGCCTCAGACCGAATCCGAGCACGCAAGCACGGGTAGGGAAAGCTGTCCTCCGTGACCACATCCTTGGCTCGATGCAGATTGAGCAAACTTCTGAATGTTTACCCGTTTGCCCTGGGACACATGTCTGAGGCCTCGTCCTGGGTGCATGTCGCAAACGGACATTTGAAGGCATTCTTCACTTGTTTCCCGAACGCGGGAAGGGCACGGAACGGATTGAAGGGGTTGTAGGCATCGTCCTGGCAGCGATGAACACTCGCCTCGGAATACCCCTGGAGTACTTTTCGAAGTAGAAAGCAATATACCGGCCTTCGTCGTCAGGTTGGCAGTAATCAGTGTGTTGACGGGTCTGCCTGTGAGAGGCTGACAGAAAGACTGAGGACACTGCAGCATGGCGGTCTTGCAGTAAAGCCGCCATCGAGTCCAATGCCAGGGGCAAGAGTCGCGGTTGGGACTGGGCTGTAAGGATTGCTGCTGTTGGAAGCCTCGGCACGCAGCTCCACGAAAACAAGCGGCGACTTTGGTCGGAACAAACTCCCTGCTCAGGCCTCACCCACTGCCAGCAACAAGAACTGCACGAAGAATGTGAGAGCAAAAGAACATCTCGTTGAGTCCACCATAGCGAAAATGCGGCTTGCAATGATTCCGGCTCTGTCTCTCCTTGAGGCCTGCGAATATCGGCCTCAAGTCTTCCAATATGCTATATTAGTCGACATTCTGCTGATCGCTTTTGTTCATGCACAAACTGCTATTTCTACGAAGCCTCTGCAATATCTGCTTATTGGTACGCACTGTTCCAAGTTCCAAGTCCTGGAAACTGCTCTGATGCAGGCGCCATGCATGAGGCTGGACCTTGTGCATCGAGTTCAGCTGCACACATGTGCCAGAACCCGAGCCAAAAGACTGGTTTCTCCATGAAGCAAATCAACGCGGGTGTCGGTCAGATTGTCGACCTCCAACCCCTCCGTAACGGAAAGGATTCGGTCGCGGCTGCCTGTCTACCGGCACGTGGGATGCTGGGTCTGGCCCTCAGCCAAGAGCTTCCCCTCACCACCAGCACGCAGAATAATGCAGAAAACATCATATAAGGGCATGACAGGTGTACGGGCTCACAAGATGGGTTGCTAAAACTACGATTCCAGAGCGGCGCACATCCAGGAAGTGCTTCCTCCCGTGAACGTGTCTGCTTGCACTCTGAGTGACACTCTGCCACACAGACCCACTGAGTCACTGCCTCTCCATCTTAAAGGAGACAGGAGACCAGCGGCCAAGCCGCGTCGTTTTGCGTTTTTCTGCGTAGGGCGAGAGTGCAGGGAAAGCTTTCCAAATTCCGGGAGCTGGTGCATCAAGGACACCGGAAGGTCTTCGCCATTGTGCGATAACAGGTGACCACCACGGGTATACTACGCCGTGGAATGCGACTGGAAGCTTTGAGACCTCATAGCAAGCCCATCAACATTCCCAGCTCCGTCGACGGAAAACGAGAACGACATCGCCCCTCTTTGAAAAAAACACGACGCGGTTCAGCGAGAACCAAATGGATCTGGGTGTCTGACTTATTGCCGTCTGGCCATAGTCTAGCAGTTACAGTCATGACAACTTCGATGACGACAATCAAGCCCGCTCAAGCGTAGCCATCCTGGTCGTGGTGATGTCGCCGAGCAGGGCCTACAGGAGTCACCTCATTGTGAGGTGTCGGTCTTCGACATGTTGGAGCCCGGAGAGGAGACTGACAACAAAACGGGGGGAGAAGAGGTCTTCCAGTGAGATTTCAGTCCCCCAACGTTCCCTGGCCAGGCGCCATGTCGGGTGGCGTAGCTGCATCTAGCTAGCAACCAGCCTTGTGAATATGCCGGCAGTCGAAAGCAAGGGGAGCTTGTGGTCAAATGCGGTCACCCTATTCGGTTTCGACTGCCGACGGTGCAAGCCCTCTGATTGAGACACAAACTCCTAAATGGCCACCAGAATATCATCTTGCAGAAAATCTAAGGTGAAACGGCAGGGTGCCTGGACACGAAAGTTCACAAGCTTCACGAGTAACAGAAGGTTTCGGCCATGGGCCCTCCGTTACGTGCTGCTAGCCGCATGGTTAGCCTGACCTGACAAGCTGAAGCCATGACCGCCCTGCGCCTACTTCACAGCCTTCGTACGACTTCGCATAACACATGAACCGTAATGATGAGTGAACCAACGTCGCATCTCTGCAAACACTTCCAGCTGCCAGCATTCTCGGATAGAGACGCCTGACAGTCGAACATTGCTGGGGAACGGAGCGTGGGCGCGAGGTGCCACCGACCACAAGGCAAGCAAGCAAGTTGTAAGAACAATTCGGGCAAAGCTGATGCAACCGCACAGCACATACCAGAGTAGCGCATCTCGAGATGATGTACAGGCTTGCCAGTGTTGATGGCACTTTGCAAGCTTTCAGCTTACGAATCCGCCGGCTGTTGGCAGCTGCTATGACGTGCGTGGCATTGTAAAGGAAGTCTTCAAACGTCAAACAGTCAACCTCAGCTGGAGAAAAGCAAAGAAGGGTTTTGAGCCCAGTACGAGTGTCTATTACGGAGAGCCTTTCGAGGGAACCCCAGAAACTTCATGCCTACGGCAGATTGATGCGCCGACACGCTGCTACAAGCACTGGTCCAGGCAGCACTTGGCCAAAAACCACACTGCACATCATGACTCATGTTTCCTACAAATCTTACTCCGTTCGACTTGCTGAGGCCACGGCGACCAAGTGCAAAACCATGCCTGTCCAGGAGTGGAAAGGGCTTCCGTCAAGACCGGACATCCCACTGGACGTGTTCAGCAATGACGTTTCACCGACTCACAGGTGGGACACTCGAAGCCAGGTCCCGCAACTGTGTCACTCCCAGCTTCAACGAAGATCAAGATTTCCATGCCTTTGCAGAAGCCCTGCATGACTGCCCGGCATTCGATGGCAGCCCTGGAGCCGTCGTGAGACTTTGCCAGCGCATGTGTATCGCCCGGCACAGTGTTGGTAGCAAAGCTTGCATAGCACAGCTCGCCACACAAATCTATGGTACCTTGAACCTTCCTTGGTCCTTACTCGCCACACCTAAAGCTTGCCCAGGCGCTGCCTTTTAGAAGCTGTGCCCAACAGCCTGGGAATATGCAAACGTCGAGGTGGGGACCCACCGGGCGAATTGATGTGTGGCCTTGATGTACCAGTCGCAATCTCACGGAGATGGGATTGTCGGACTGGCGGCAGATGGTCGAAGTCGAAGCCCGTTTCGCTCTGGCTTTGGGCAGTCGTTGATCGATGCGGTCCCACTCTGCTTGCCTCGGTGCTGACTATCGATACGTACCAGCAAAACTAAACAGCAAGGTTTGACAAATGATATTACCAGCAAGACCACAGCTCAGATGTCCGACGTGGCACCTGGTGCACTGTTTCCGAAATCCTGCTCAGCTCGTCGTTGAGCTCTGACACCTGCAAAATGACATTTGCACTGGCTGTGGGCGTTCTTGCACATCGTGCTGCCGCCTCAAGAACGGGACTGCTTCAAGAATATCAATATACTCAGGACGGTGCCTCTCTGAGAGTTTCTGCCAGCTTATTCTCCATGTGATCATTCTTTTTCTCCAGTTCGTTGCATAGTTCCTGCAGGCAGAGTGTCATGTACTTTCTCGGACGGACAAATCGGGTGACGGTAATGGCTTAGCAGTCGGGGCGAGTAGCCAAACAGAGGGAGACAAGCTGGACACTGGAAAGTTGCTGTTGAAGCTGTAGTCATCCGGGACAATCCCCGCTTCCACCTGTGCCTCCGCCTGCCCATCCTCCCTCCCGTCTTGGTCTCCACCTCCACTCTCCTGATTTTCTCTATCATCGCAACACCGACCACCATCGTCACAACGGCTTCCACCTTATGCGATCCTGCTAAACTCCGAGCTCAGTTACTGCTGCTACAACTCCTGCTACATAGTCCTTCTTACCATCCACTGCTAGATTCGCTGATTGCCCCAGACCTCAGCCTCCATCAGACGAGCTTTGCCTGTGCGCTCGATGCATGCGAGACGGCCCACTTCCTGAGCGCGGCGTTGTCCTTCAGGCTGTGGAAGCAATTTCATTGATACGGGTACGGTATCACAGGTTCTTTTTGTTAACCTTAGATTTACGCATGGTTGGCAGGGCCGGTGAAAACTCGGAATTGAGCTTGGTATGGCACAAGTCGTCTCAATCCCACAAGCTGGTATCGCTTCACGGATTGCGAAAACGTGCCCATGTCCGAGCTTCACGCACTTGACCGAAACAGCTTTGGGCAGCGACTGCTGCACACAGTGCTCAGTAGTCGATAGAACGTGTCTGCATGAGAAACTCTTTAATGACAGCCGCCATCCTTCTTGCTGAAAGCGTAGCACCTGCTGGTCTGTCCAAAAGGAAAGCCTGGCATCATCGTGCAGCAGAGTTCCCGCTAAAAGGCTCGACAAAAGGGAAGCTCCACACTTATGAGGACTTTTAACGTCCCGCACCCCAAGCAAGGTGACGCAGTGCCGCAGCAGAAGAGAAGTCTCGGCAACCCCGAGGCGCGCACGAGACCTCGAGGGCTCGGAGTACCTCCAAGCCAAGGCAGCCGGCCGGAGCACGGTGCGGCGGTGCGGGACCTACGAGGCCCTGCCTCCGGCGGAGACATGCCCACCAGGCAGCTCGTCCCCCGACGTCGCAGGGAGGTGCGAGACCTATAGAGATGCGAGAACGGTACAAGCATCATTTCCCTCCTGCTACTCACGTGCTTAGAGGTAGACAGATCCATGCGAACCAGCTTCACCGGATTGGTGCGGCCTCAGCGTCTCGGCTCTGAGTTGGAGCGTCCCTCCCAACCATTGCCTCCCCTCTTTGACGCTCTGCGGAGGCAAAGTCTCACAGAAGCCGGGTGCGCGGCACACTGGGCAGGTGTCATGACTCGCAAACCACCTGTGCGCATGCCTGAAGGTGACGCTTCACAGTACCACCGCTATGCCCCCGTCGCAAGAAACTGGGAGATCAGGAAGGACTTGTTGCCAGCCAGGGCTCTCATTGCAGAACACGTGGGAGCAGGCTGTAACCCATCCTTTGTCCAGCGGCTGCTCACAAGGCTTACCGTCCTGCCAGAGCATGGTAATGCACGAGCTGGAAATGCGCAAGCGGCTCACGTGGCCTGCAAGCATGTATGCAATTATGAACCCAAACTGTTTCCTCGACAGAGGAAAGTATGCCTCTTACAAATACACGGTGTGGAGGTCCTTCTCCTGGTGATTGCAACGGAAGAGGAGGGAGGGATGCTCGGAGTGCTTGCCTTCGGCACTCAAATCGGACCTCTGGCTGCAAGGCAACTCCATGGCAAAGCGGCCCTGCGCAAGTTTGCCGTCCTTGGGCAACACGGCTACGGTCGTTGCCGTGCAGTCGCAATGTGGCGGCATTGCTCTGATGCCGATCGAGATTCGTAAACTCTGCAGACAATCATGCTCAAATGCTAGATGACACTGCGACCTTTGCGCGTGCTGTCCACAGACTGCGAGGCCTGGATACTTCAGGCAGCAGAAGCGAGGCCCGCATTCGGAGAATCGTCCATCAACCTCGGCTGCAGGTGAGGCGGCCGATCACTGGAGCAAGCGGGTTCAGATACAAAACCTCCAGAGAATCGAGAAACAGTAAGCTGGCCCGAGTTTAGTCCTGCATGTGCCACGAAATCTCTCAAATCTCTCACCCCAGCTTTCCTGCGAAGTGATGGAAGCGCCAACAGCTTCCATCACAAGTTCCAACCCCATACCAGGCCCCGAACTCTCTGCGAGCAGAGGATAGGAGATCCACCCACAGATGCGTTGCTGCGACCTGCGATGGAGTTGCGGGCGGGGTCGTAGGCTACCGCCAGCTTCACAGAAATGAAAGATTTTGCTCTGCAATCTACAGCCGTTGTCGACTAAGTCACTGCACTGCAGCTGCTCAGAGATGGTGATCCGCCGCTTCTGCATTCGTTACGGCTCTTCAGGCGATCTGCTATCGTCTTCAAGATCGACAGCACTCACAGGATTTCGGAACGACAAGCCCGGCCTCTTCCCATATTTCATTCTCGCCACCCCGAAAAGTAGCCAAGTTGCTGCTTGTTTCAGAGTGAATGCACCTGCGCTGCGCAAGCTGAAAACACACTCTAGTGCCAGGGCAGTCTGAATTACGGTTTGCCACAAAAACTTTTATGGTGAACACCATCAGCTCGTTCAGGTCAGCAGTGGCAAAACCAATCCACTCTGAAACCACTGCCTGAGATACGCCACGCCGTTGTGATGATTTTCGTTCACGGCAAACATCTCGCCGACCTGAAAGAGAAAGGGCAACATGAAATGTCAGCCATAAAAGGCTGCCTGCTGCTTTACACAGACAAGGACCGTCAAAATCGCTTCTTTGCTTGCCTGCTTTGAAGCTGCCCCCGAAGTCTCTTTAACCAAGAGGCGTCGTGCGACTCGAAGAAAGCACCTGGGTCTGCCTGCCACTGAGCCTGCCGACAAGATGCTCCAGGGTCAATTGCCTGTATGCCTCAACAGTCAAACACACCGCGTCAATTTGGTCAGCTCCCCTACCGACTTCCAATAACTCATGATATGCCAGCTACCCGCAAAATCTGAATGCCGTTGCCACCCTTGCATCGCCGTTCGCTATTGATCCTCCATTCGCAGCTTCCCTCGGTTGAGTCAAACTTTCCCTGCATCTTAGACCCCACCTTTGTCACTCTTCTTCTCTCGACCCTGCTTGATCCTCCCGCAAATTTCACTCGATTCAGCACAGACAAGAAGATCACTCCATCCTTCCGCGCACTGGGCTTTTTGGTCGTCCCTCTCTCTCTCTCTCCCTCTTTCTGGGCAGGCTGAGGGAACGGATCCACCAAGTTCGGGGGGAGGATATCCGAGCGACGCGATCGTGAGGTTACGGGGTGGTGTGGCAACAAGCAATGAGAAACAAAAGGCCCACAGCTTTCCACCGAGCAGGAACCGAGATGGCCTGGCAAGGACTATCTTTCGGTGTGCTTGAGAAAGGTAGGGTGCCCCTTCACGCCCGATCTAAAGTAAGATGGACTAAGTGAACTGAAGGACCTGGACCTGACCCGCTTGCTTTTCTTTGCTCTTCCCGCTCCCTGCGCTCAGTCTCCACAAGAGGAGACACCACTCGTGAAGGCCCAGCTAGGAGCCGGACGAGGCCTGAGGGCTACGGGTGTATACTGGGGCCGCTGTGCTGCTTAAGCCTGCGATAAGACATGTCAGTCTCATCTACATGCCGGCGATTGCAACATGCTGGCTGAAAAGACAACGGCTGCTGGCGGCAAACTGGCCCGCAAACCACTCGAGAATGCTTGACACCTCCTTCTGGCCTGGAGGCCAGTCAAGCCAAAGCAGGCTGTCACACTTGCCGAGGGAAAGCACTGTGCAGGCACGGTCTAGCATCTTAATCTTGGGTTTCGAACCCCTGGCGGCTATTAAGTCAAAGTAACATGACACCTTTGCCCGCCTGAGACTGTCGTACTGTGGGGAGGTTGTGACAGGATGTGAGACAGGAGCACGTTTCCCTGCATACGTCAAAACAGGTGCACGCCTGCATGCTGCTGCTCACGGCAGCCACAGGTGAAACTTCGTTTCATTATCGTAGTGCTTGGTGACAAGCACGAACCCCGACACAGCAGAACAGCTGCTGGTTGGGTCAAGAGTTGCAGATGCCTGCGGGAGACTCCGAATGTGTATCAGTTCTAGAATCAAAGAGGGTCTTCGCAACTTCGCATCTCCCACATCCTCTGCGCTGCACAAAGCATCATCGAGCTTGAACTGCTGCAACCTGTGCTTGTGACGTCTAGTCAGCTCGGTGGCAAGCAAGAGCAATTTCCCCACGATACGTCGCGACAGACACCAGACACCGGCAGGAACCCGAAGCATTCGTCGGACTTGCTTCTATCGACTCGCTATGAAGGTGCAACTCTCGGCTCTAAAGCTGTCCCAAGGGACAGAAGGCTTTCTCCGAGACGATGTGGCTTCCAAACAGAACGGACACTCCGAGTTTGCCTGGCACATCAACAGCTTCTGGCTGAGAGTCGAAAACGATCCAACACGTAAGACCGAACCTCAACAACACCTTAAGACATCTCGACGTCTCAACAGCTGCTCTCTGGCAGACCCTTCCTCAGCAAGAACACGGTCATGCTTGCTGAAAAACAAAGGCAGGCAGGCCCGTCGAAAGCAAGTCCTGTGAAACACCGCTCCGCACCTCGGAAACAGCGCACAGCAAGCTCGCCGTCGACGCTGACGGCCCAAATCCGGGAACAACGAAATCCTCTATGGAAGGCCCTGTGCAACTCTCTCGCAGCCGACGGAATAAGATTTCAGGTAGCTTCTTGCAGATTCATAGCCTCACCAAGCCAAAAGGAACCTGCCGTCTACGACTTATCCGTGAGCTGGAAGAGACGAGCATGAGTGTAGTAAAGTGTGCAAACCCTAATAGAGTAATAGAGGTGGGTTGGAAAAGGGGGTGACCGGATGGCAAAACCTGCATCCTTCAAAACCCAGGACTCGAAAAACCAGAAGGAGTGGGTAATTCGCACACAGCCTAGCCCAGAGGAAAAACTAGTTCTGAAAACTCAAGCTCCGAATGGCGCTGAACCCAAACCTCAATCCATAAACACAGGTAGTTTGGCAAACCCCAACGTAGAATCAAAACCAAAAACGAAATGATGGCTGGCAAGCCCAGCCCATCGCCCGGCAACGAGTAACTGGTTGCACATGGGTGGCAAACCCAAGCCCCAAATTGAGCAGGTGTTCCGGAAAACCACCAAGGCAAAAAGCCCTTGGACTCAATCCCCTGAAAACGGGGTGACCTGTTCGGACAATATCCTAAGCCCTAACAGCCCTAACATCACATCGCTCAGTTCTGCCCGCTGAACAGCCCTAACATGGGTGACTGGCCCAAAACACACAACTCTTGCAGGGTAGGATGGGTGGCAAGTTCCACGTGGTCGGAGAACATTTCGGGCCCCTTGCTCCTCCCGCTCTGGTAACTCGAGACCCATGCAGCATTCGCATCAAAATCGAGGTCGAGGTCCCCGCCGCTCGCAGGAGTGAAGCTTCGCAACCTGCCGAAGGCGAAGCAAAGCGAAGCGACGCGACTGACGGCGCGTCGCGCTTCCCCCGGCGCCTCGAAGAGGTAGATCGGAGCTCCGGAGCCGCAGATGGGGCAGCGCCGCGCACAGCCGGAGCCTCGGCCGGGGCGGGGGCCCGGGCTCTACGTCGTCTAGCAGGGCATGTAAGACACTGACAGACAGGGGCGACAAGTAGAACAGAAGCCAAGGCAAAGAGAAGAGGAAGAAGGATCACTTCCCAGCTTTCAGCCCACAACCCTGGCCAACGATCACCCTACTACCACGTATCATTACTGCTGTTAGCCACCGCCACTGCTGGTTGGAGTTGCTGCTGCTATCTTTGCAGCAACCTCTACTTTCACACAGCAGCACCCGAACGACTTGGTCCACCCGCATTGCGCGCAAGAGTGGATATGGTCGGAGCAGACGGCAACACAACCTCATCATTCAGCATGGACTCTGTTTCCTATGCTGTGTCTGGTTGCATTAGACCTCGCCGCAATCGCACCCCCTAGAACTTTGGAAAGTTGTGATTACAAACCGCCTGCAAAACATCCTCACTGTCCAGCAGCTCTAGATGACGTGCAGGAAGCTGTGCTGTCTGGGGCCCGGCACGGGATACCTTCGTGTAGAGCGGACAGCTCCAGCCCTCCAGATGGATGCGGATGAGGTCCTTCATATCCAATCACGAATCAGTGTAGCTGCAAAATAAAGAACTTTATCGGTCTGAGGCGGAAGGTGCTGTACAGACCTGCAGCATCCGCTTGCCGTCAATTTCCCACGGTATATAGATCATTGCATATTGGCAAGGTGCGTGATCCCCCATGCGTGCAGGCAGCTAGCGAGCTTTTGCATGTCACAGCAAGAACTGTGACGAATACTCTCATGTTCATACAAAGGGTTTGGTGAACCAGGCTGGAAACAGAGATGGAGGACATGCTTCGGGCGGTGGCTGGCAGGTGATGGCACGATCACCAAAGATGGGCGAAGGTGAAGCTGGCTGAGCGATGACGGAATGCGACAACCAACCTGAGTGGTCCTGCATGGCGTAGTGCTCGTGCCCGCGTGCGATGTGGGCATCAAGCTGAATCCAGGCACGGTGCAGAGGAAGCCATCAAGAGTTGCAAGTCTCACAATGCATCTTGCAGGCCTGCGCCACAAAGCTGTGCATCTGGACTCCGAACTCGCAACCCTGCTCAGCCACAATGTCCTTTATCCTGCTTAGCTGCTGACCTGGGCACGATGCGAAGCTTCAATCTGTGCCGTCTCGACGAAGGGATGCTGTTGCGTCACACATCTCTAGGATCAGGGCGACAATTGTGGATCTCAGTCAAGATCTTTTGGGAAGACACCTGCGCCAAGTTCTTACGTGTGCAGCGGGGAGCGATAAATGCAAGATATGCCGAAAGCCCTGGAGCCAGGTGCGTGCATGCCTTCGTCTGCCGGATGCTGGTGATGGGAACGAGGGGCTGGTTGACTTGGAGGTCCAAATACTTGGCGACGGCTCTGCACACCTCACTCGGAGCGATTCGCGAGCCGAATACTGGATAAAGAGATGTTAATCCCGGCTCAAAGCGCCTGGATTTACTGCAGCTACACAAGCTCCGACCTTCTTGGGTTCGAAGTCCCAGCGCTGCGCCACTCGAGCAGGGATTACACGGATATCACCGTGGTGGCAGTCCGTGCAGAAATAGTAGCCCAAGTAGTGGCAGTATCTGACAAGTCATCGACGCATCGAATCAAAGTGAGCCACGGCAGATGGCCAGAGCTCTGGCCTGGGTCCCTGGAAGAGCGAGATGGCGGGAAGTCTCCCTCTGCACCCAGGACACAGACCTCGTTGTCTAGACACCTGGCACCCCAACAAGGACCCAGGACCCGAATGAATGCTGCTTCGCCATCAGCCTGCACTTCCTTCGGAAGCCGAGTGTGCATCTTCAACTTCCACTCCAAGTGGACCTAGGTCGGGCATCGAGGCCTTTTTGCCTGCGTTGCTGCTCCTGCTCCCGGCACTCAGATCTGATTTTGGATGTCTCCCTCTTGCCATCTCGACCAGCAAAGATTTTCGACCGTCAAGGCTCTGTGGCCGCGGCCCCGTGCGATGGAAAAAGTGTCGAAGGCTCACCCTGTCAAAAGGAAGGCAATGGAAAGGCGTCGATTCCATCTCCCCAGCTGCAAATGCTTGCAGGAAAAACTTGTGCTGACCGAACCATCGGGCCTTCACGGCCACCAACAACCAAAATCAGAACTCCTGAAACAAACTTGGCCTGAACGGCGAGCAGGGACGGCGTTGACACCTTTGCAGAGCACTACTTCCTCACCCACGACGAGACTTTCCACGAGACAACCCGTGGCCGCATGTGCCCATGCCCTTCGAACCCTTGCTCCACTCCAACGACGGTCTGTCCAAACACGAGAAAGCAAAATGAACTTGGGAGAATTACCTTCGTGGATTATTGTAGCTGAACTATCGCCACAAGACCTGAACCCAATTCACCCGAAGTGCTGACACGTGGAATGCTGCATACATAACACCAACCAGAGTGCAAATGCCGCGATGCCGGGCAATACACCCTAATGAGAAAAGATCTAAACCCTAAACCTTCAAACCTACTAGGACCAACAACCTAAAGCTTACTGCTGCTCGCCAAGCAATCAAATTGAGGAGCTGGCCGATCGCTGGGAGGAACTCTCAGAGTCACTGCCCGAGCCGTCCTTAAGCAAGCCATGTGCCGCACTCCGGCCACGATCCGGTGGTCCCATCTTGTCACACACGCACACATGCACCCTGACTGCCGCATATGGTTTCCGGATATGACCAGCAGCAGCAAGAAAGTGCAGGTGATGAGGAGCTCGCTTAGTCAAAAGGGATCCAGCGCACAATCACTTGGGCGATGGGAAATATTCGTTTGCGTGGCATAAGCATCTGTCGAGTCATGTCGAGAACGATTCCTTAAACACCCGAAAGCCGAAGCTGTGGAAGAGCACACCAGGACATGACTGCTCTGCCAGGCAGGCAGAGCTTGACTACACAGCTGAGAGTTCTTGGTAGCGCCCTGGTAGTGAGGGCTCAGACAAAGAATGGGGAAATATTCAGAAATGTCACTCTTATCAAAATGTCGGTTGTCGTTCTGATATCGTTTTAATATCGTTCCAAGTCATGTCTCCTGATCTCATTGTTCATTAACTCTTTGAAGCCTTCCTCCGCCTCCGGATGCATGGACACTGAGAGACAAGGAGAGATAGAAAGAGAGAGAACGATAAACCCACAAAATGAGCTTATCGTTTCGGGGGGTTCAGTATATCGTTTTGCGTATCATACGGCGTACCCCATACATACATCTGACCGTATCGTTTTCCACAATCTGGCATTGAATGCATGCCATACAATTCCCAAGACCTCCCGAAGACTACTGTGTGATACGGAGTATTTTGCTCGTGGCTCACTTGTAGCGGATGGCTATGACCACAAACATGCGCAGTAAGTGAGGCATGCCACAGCTCGCTGCCGGAAGGCTGCCCTCCAAAAGATGACGGTGAAAAAGACACAAGTGAGAAGTCGGATTACTGTTGAGCTGAGCCCCGAACTCCCGAAAATGGAGACTCCAAATGCCTGAGAAGGCGGCTTGGATGCACAGATGCCACGACAGTCTTTGAACAGGATTTCTGGTGAATCCGAGCTGACAGGAACATACACTGCTGCCAGCCCAGGACCAGCTCAGAGGTGGTGAGGCCCTTTGCAAGGGGTGGCTCATGTGGACCCTCGCTGCATTGAAGGGCTCTGCTTCTGCCTCTACCTACCAGTGGCGTGTAGCTTAGCGTTTCCGATCCCCCAAGAAGTGGAAGTTGCGGGACTGTCCCCAAACAAGGCTCAGGCGCTGCTCTGGAAGAGCCTGGGTGCGACGCACCCGACTCCTCAGGTTGGGAAGGGCGTTTTTGTGGGTTTGGGGGGGTCGGCATCACTCTGCAGCTGGGGGCCGGACCGATTTTGCGTCACTGGCTCCGCGTGACCGCGCGTCACCTCAGAAGCTGCCAGGCAGGCATGCTGTGGCACGCTCGGAACTTTTGAACTGAAGCCGGCGCTGCGGGCAAGCTTGGAGGCCGATGCCACGGAAATGGAGGCCCTGGCACAACACACAGGCATCCCAGCGTCGCAGGGACCTGCAAGCCATGAATGGTGTTGCACCCGGGCCTCATGAGCCTCCTGGCAGTGTCCTGTCGGGAGTCCCTCCATAACCCCTCGAGTGCAGCGATGGCATCGTCAGCCTTTCGGAGTTCGAGGCTGGGCCGAGACAAACGAGCCACACGGGTCTCACAGGGTGCTCAGTCACCCCGGCCTCATCAGCTTCGCCAGCCGATGGACCTCTTCTTGTCTTTCAAAGGCTTGCCGCGACGAGAGACACACTCGAAACAGCCAAGCAACTCTGATCGTCGAGTGGAAGGGTCGCGGTGATTGCTCGTAACCTGCAATGAAAATGGGGCCAGTTGGAGGCTCTTTTTCCAAAGCCACGCAGTTGCTCCGGGCCCGGCCTGCTGCTCGAACCGGAAGGCGAAGCCTCCCAGTGGGAACAAAGTCGCATTGCGAACGCGACCGAGTCGGACAAAAACTGCAACCGGTCACGACCGCAGGATGACAGAGGACCATCGCAAACCATCGCTTTCGCCTGCATGGGAAGCGATCCGATCTCGGGCACCTCAGGCGATTCGCCGAGGCCGAAAGCTGTTGGCTGGCTGCGTCTTTCCAGCAACTTGGCAGCTGGCTGATCTTCTCCCCAAGTGCGATCTCTGTGCATCTCCCTGCCTTGCAGCCAGTAAACCTCTAATTCTCCAACTTCTGCAGCTTCCCATGTCTGCACCTGGCCCGGCTCCCAGCATGGACGAGATCACGCAAGCCAATCGCCACCTGCACCGGAGTGAAGCGCATGGAAGCACCGTCGCATGCAGGCTGTTGGAGCCAGAGCCTCCGGAACATCTTCCCTTGGCATAGAGGCATTCAGCCCAAAGGCATCCTCGAGGTCAGTAGGAAGACACATTCATCTTCGGCATCTGCATGCCAGAGCCGCGTGTTGCACAAGCTTCTGACTTAAAGCCCTACCAGAGCTCGAAACCCAACCTGAAACGTGCAAAATCGCATTCGACAGGGCACTGCGAGCTCGGCGCCGAGGTCCGCAGCTGAGCCGCCCAGGACAGAACCCTGGGGCTCCTGCAGGGTTCCGTTTCATTCCGTTTCCGTTGTGACATTACGTGAAGTCTTGTGCCCTGTACTTCGACGATGAGAGTATGTAGCATCGCCAACATCACCATCGCCATCATGCCGGTCACCATCACCATCACGATCGCCATGATCAACATCAATGTCACATAATGTCACCATAACCACCATCATCACCATCATTACCATGATCACCATGATCATCATGATCATCATCATGATCATGTCGCCATCATCGTCCGCATCCGCGTCAGCACCATGGTCTGGCCTCTAAACCATGACTGGGACCCTGTCCATGCGAAAGCAGATGTGTTCGAACCAGATCACAGCAGGGAAAGAACCCCTCCCAGCACGTAAGACACGGGGTGGGGATCGGGGAGTTGCACAATGGTGTCAAGCACGGTGGTGAGGTGGAAGATTGATGGAGTGGAATCCCATCGTGCACACCCTGAAGCACCGAACCAACCAGCATGGCCCTCAATGGCCTGGACACCCTCCGACATGAAAGGACAGCAGAGGGGGAAGAGGCATCCAGGCAACAGGAGCTAGACAAGAACACCAAGCTTGCCTTCGAATCTCTTCTGTTGCTCATTCGTCTTAAACTGGTACTGACGCAAGTAATGTTGTTGTTGCTGTTGCTGTTGCTGTTGCCGTTGCCGTTGCCCTTGCCCTTGCCCTTGCCCTTGCCCTTGCGTTGTTGTTGTTGTTGTTGTTGGTTGTGGTTGTGGTTGTGGTTGTGGTTGTGGTTGTGGTTGTGGTTGTGGTTGTTGTTGTTGTTGGTTGTGGTTGTGGTTGTGGTTGTGGTTGTGGTTGTGGTTGTGGTTGTTGTTGTTGTTGTTGTGTTTGTGGCGGCATTGTAAACTCGCGCGTGTCTACCTCTGTCTTTTCGTTTTCTCCGCTAAACTTTTCGAGGGCGTCTGGGCAGCGTCAACATCACGGCCTTCAGAGGGCCTGCGCTTTCGCAGGCAGGCTGGATGTCGGAGCCTGTGCTTCATGAGACTGCTGGGCTGAGGCGGCATATTGGTCAGGCTGCAGCATCGAGACGTGAGCTGACTTGAAGGACCAGGCGTCCATTACAGGGATAACTCTAATTGCCGCCTTTCTGGTTAAGCAGAATCAGAGCGCACCTTCGACGGCATGGGCATCGAAAGGGCCTTCGTCATCTACCGGACACTCCGTTGCCATGTCCTGACACGGCTTGCTTGTCTGGACATTTAGGTAGTTCCTGCTTGCACCTCGAAATGTCCTGAGAAGGGAAATAACAGGAAGGTAGTTGCAAACAAAATCCAAACTTGTACGACGTCGCTACTTACGAGTAACCTTCCATCTACCAGCACCACCAGCTGCATGCCGGACTGCCACGGCAACAGGGGTCCTCCAGGTCCAAAACGTTGAAGCAGGTGGTTAAGGCTTCCGAAAGCAGAGCCTGGAAGCACAGCATTGCAAAGACTCGACCTAGAAATGCAACCCGAGCGGTCCCCCCTCTGCCCCCTCCGCAGCCTTGGTGGGTTCTTCTGGATCAAGGTCCCCGGGCCGGCTCCGGGTCTCCTGCGCCTGGGAACATCACGGCTTCACAGCGACTGGGAACTTGAAAGTTCCACCGCTGAGCAGTCTGCACGGGCTTTGAGGTGTTGGGGATTTTCCTTTGGGGCTTCCACGCTTCGGGCCGCCTCGAACTCCATCTGCCTTAGAAGCTCCTCCGTCTCGTTCAAGGCCAGGGCAGCCTCTGAGCGTTCATCACCATTCCGTGAGGCTCTGCAAGTACGGACTGAATGGTGTGAGGCCCGCAGGGCAACAAGGCCACATCAGACACAAGAAAGCTGGTAAGCAATGCCCTAGCAGGACCTCCTCCAGCTTTTCGGCCGTGTTGTCTTGCACCATGTCCGCCGCATCAGGACCATCGGCTGCCTTTCAAAACGAGCACACAAAGGTCAAATCCCGGTAGCTCTGTAGCGCTGCTTGACACAGGCAAGGCTTGTCGGTCAGCCAGCTACGATTTATCAAGCAGGTCTCAGCTAGTCAGAAACCTGAGCATTGTGGTGCTGTTTGGTCTTCCCTTCAGCCTGTGCGGCGTCGGCCGCACCAGCACGTTCGGCTGCCAGGCCTTTCAGCATCAATTTCCAGAGTTCCCCAGAGGCACTTAGTATTAGTGCGACGTTCAAGTTGAACTTCGCTTCTGGACATTTCAGGCTGTCATGCAACATTCTCTTGGCATCCAACTGCAGTCATTTTTGTTCTCTACGACCTTGTCGATCCACTTCGCCGGACCTGAAACACCAAAGCGGAAACCCAAAGAGGCCGCGAGCCGAGACTTGTGGCGCGCACCTTCTTCGAGGGTCCGTTCCACTTGACATTTGCCTGGAGCGGCACTCGGCAAAAAGGCGAACTCCGCTGCAGCAACAAAATTGGCGGCCTGCCAGGAAGCCTGCCAACACGCTGGACAAGGAGCCCTTGCTTCTGAGGGCTCCCAGGTCCGTCTTTGGCAGCACCTGTCGGACCCGGACCATGTCCCAGCACGGCGCACAGCGCATGGCTTCGCCAAGCCGACCTGCCTTGTCCGGGCGAGCCGCCGGCACGTGATCTTCCAGCTTGCCACTGCCCTGGCGACCCCGTACAGGGCACCCGAAAGCCTGGGACTGGAGGGCCTGTTGGAGCCACAGAACCGGCTGCAGTCGAAGATTGTCCAAAGAGGCCCGAAGGCATTGCTGCGCCTAGGTCGCAGAAGCATTGTGAAGGTTAATCACGAGTCCGTACCAAAGTGTTCTAGGTGACACAAGGTTGCGACCAAGTAAGGCGAGTCCGGATGAAAATTGACAGGCTCCAACCTCGTCGGATCGCTGCGGCTGAGAGTGCGCGTCACGTCGAAAGGCCACTTAGTGCCTCTATGAAAGGCTTCCAAGGTTTCGGCGCCATGAGCGAGGAGACGAAGGCCAGGTGAAGCTCCTGATTCGGAAAGCCACTCCCAGCAGTGCATGTTTGGTGGGGGGGCAGGGACCATCGACCTCGTCCCTCATGATGGCAGAGTCGCAGTAGAAGTGGCTCACCTTACTCCCGCACGAAACGCTCCGTTTGCAGCCAATCCAAAGACTTGCGGCTTTGCTGATTTCGGCAAAAGCCGAGTGCCGGGCTCTCCGCTCGTCCTCAAAGAGCTGGCGCGCCTGCGATCCGAAAGCAATGCAGCAAAGCACAGCCAAGCCGCCAAGCGGTGGCAACTTTGCCCTGTCGGAAACTTGAATCTGGGCTGCGAGCGAAGCTGGCTACAGAATGACTCACACAGAGGTGTGCCACAAAGTCAAGGTCGTTGTTGAAAGAACCTGCCAGCAAGATAAGGGCAGCTGCTGATTCCTAGACCATTGCCATGGTGACCAGCTTGCAATATGCTACCATACTGCATCTTGACATCATTCCACGCTGCGGCTGTAAAGCTGAATTGTACCAAACTTGGTCGCTGACCAACAAGCAAGACTTGCCATTCAACTCTTACATCGTCTGGGCCAAGGCCATGTTCCCTTCTACCGTACAGTAGCCTACCAGTCTGGCCCGCACTCACACCTGTAAACTCCGGCACGACCAACAAGAACAGGAAGTCGTCGACCGCCGGGTTCGCACCGCGGAATCGCCGGCATCCCGCCAGGAGGCAACTGCGCTGTGAAGCTGGGTCTTGCTGGCTGTTCGGGCCCAGGTGAGAAAACCCGTCGGTTCAACAAGCAGTATCTCCACACACTTGCTGGAGGATGACGTCGCACAGCAAAATACAAGTTCATTCACTGCGACGTGTTCAAGACGATGCTCAGGATCCAGGAACAGAGCACTATTCTTTGGCATCAGCACATTCCAAGCTTCAACAATGCTCACAGCATCTTGCAGAACTGCTTAACTCGGGCATCGTTGGCCGAGGCGAAAACGTGGTAACCACAACTCTAACGCCCGAAGCAGAGCCGACCATGTTTTGCAATCAGGATGACTTTGCAAGGGGAAAGGCACTTCAAAACTGCGACCGCCTTGCCTGCGGATCAGTCTGAAGAGCTGCGAGCAGAGGCCGTGCGAGCAATTGACGCAGCTGGTCAGGGGCAGTCGCTGACACAGCCATCTACGCAGCTCGAGCGAGCCCTCTTAACATTTCCAAAAAAGAACGCTTCTGAACAGTCTCGACTTCAGACATGAGTGCGTTTCACACAAGATCTTGCGGGCCTGTTGCTGACCGTTGCTGTCAGGATCACTGTGCGCACAGCCTTCTGCAACTGCCTCGCACAGCAGCTTTGGAAAAGAGTGCGAATGAAACCCTTTCGACAGCGTGGGTTGAGATGTCCAACACTCTCAAAACACAACAGCAGGCTGATTCGCCTCAGCAGATCAAACTCTGCAGTCCGCAGGGCCTCTTCTTGAGACACCTGGCATGGAAGCTATGCGCAAGCCAAACAAACACGCAAACAGTTAAAGAGGCAGCAACCGTTGCTTGATTCTCTTTCTTAGGTTGGGGTCTGCAGCTCGGTGCAAAGTTATTGCTCTAAGAACTGAGGTTTGCATCCATTGTGGATGTATGCGAGCCTTCTCGGACGAGGATGGCATGCCGCAGGATCTTCCTTTTTTGAAGGCTCGGAAAGGAGCATAACCCCAGCAAGAGCAATGTGTGTACTCGCCGGGCGCAGGCTGGGGATTTCTTCCCGATTTGGGGGCCCGCTCCTGGCGTCTCAGCTACATCCGTCGAAGGCTTTGGCGAGCCATAACGGAGAAAGCTAAAAAAACCTCCTTAAGCAGGGAATAGGTCGGTTTGTATCGGCAAGTGGGAAAGCTGGCGGAGGGATAGGTGAAGAAACTATGCCTTTCAATCACATACAGGGCATCGTCAGCTTCCAAAGATCTGCAGGGCTACAGCCTTTCGGCTTGAGCGGCCGGCGCCAACACTTAGCTGCAAATGCATTTCTCGAGACAGAGGACCCTGGTGTCGTGCTCGCAGACGGCCGGCATGGTGCTGAAAACTGCCAGGAAAGGCACAGGTTTCCGTGGCCTCGTCTCGGTAGATGTACATGGTTGAGCCCTGGAGCACACACCACCTTGCAAGCTGGCTGGCCAAGCTTCGGGAACGAGGAGCAGTTCACGAGTGGCGGCCCAGGCCTCCATCTCCACCAAAAGCCCCAAAAACGTTGCTGCAACGGGCCGGAGATCACAACCTGCGTTGAAAGCATGGCTTGGCGAAAGGCCTTGCGATGTCTCGCGATTATTTCAGCACGGTGCAACTTCTGTCGCTGCTGCACTGCAAAGCTGTTGCTGTTGCCGGCAATAACTTGCATGATTGTTGGCCATGCCTCTATACTATACCGGTCTCTTGGCTTCCCCTACCAGACCAGTGCATCACAGGTCTGGACGAAACGGTCATGCTGGATGTCGAATGCCCACAATTGCTCCCTCTATCCCCCGGGGATGCGGACGTTCTTGGCAACAATCGAAGAGGCGTTTAGTCACAGCCGCTTTTGCTTTTTTGCTCCCTCAACCAAAAAAGTATGGTCCAGATCATCCCCCACGCCCGTTGGAGATTTGTCGAGAGCCGCCTCGCCTAGCACTAGGACCCAGGGCTTTGCCAAACCTATCCACCCTTTTGCTGTCGGGATGCGGCCTCCTCGTGTTTTGCATCATCCGAGTCGCACAAGTCGACAGAGGGGCGGCTAACCCGGCCCACCTGCAGAGCTTCAGGCTCGAAGGAAGCTGCAGTGTCGGTTTCGTGGGCTTCAAGGCTCTGAAGACTGCCAAGGAAACAAATCTGATGAGTGTCCTTGTTTACTGCTGTCTGGCCAGCGTGGCTTGCCAGCCTGGGTCATTTCGCTCCCAGGCGCAGTATACCTCGTGGCGACAAAGGCAATCTAATGGGCGGCGGAGATGGTGCTGGCTGCATGGAAAAGCAACTTCAGTCTCACCTACAGCCGCCGAAGAGACACATTTGTTTGAGGAAGGTAGTGGCGGACGGTCTGGGTTTAGCAACGGCCTCTTGCTAATTACCCGAAAGAGACGGAAGGCACTGTCCAATGAACTTCCTCACAACTCGACAGGTCACGTTCGCCGCCGGAACTCCATAAACTCCTGTTTTGGAGATGGACCTCGTTCCAGACAAAGTCAAACTGCGAACTATCCGAATCTCGTCCTGACGACGGCAAGTGAAAGCATTGCATGAGCTGAGTCCGACGATTTTCTCAGAACTCTGCCAGGCGGTTGCTTGATCTGCACGTCCTGTTGAGGTGGCACAATCCGTGTGAGATGCGTGGCAGGCACAAAGCAGTCAGGATCCTAATGCAACATCCATTTAGACTTGACAAACAGTTCGGCGGTTGCCGACGTACTTCAAAATTTCTACAAACTGTTACAGTACGATGCAATTTCCATCGATGCTATGATTGAAACCCCTGGTATTCCAGATTAGATCTACACTTCTAGCAGCTATTAGAACAAAATTGCTGAAACGTCGAAACTCGGGTAGTGGTCGTGTCAGCTGGGCAGTCCTCGCGGCATTTCTGTGGATCAGCAACCTCCGGCTCAACCTCCTGAACGAAGCACAGAAGGCACACATTCACACCATGCCAGGCCCCAGCCCTGCGCATTTTCATGCACTGCATTGCACTGCCATCCGTGGCTGTTTCAGCCAGGTCCCAGCACATCTCCTTTTCTGTACATGGCAACTTCAGCAAAATCCCACAGGATCCACGCCAGGCGCTGAGCCGACAAGTGCTTGAACGAGCAGCTGGATCCTTGTGACTTTGGGGATTACACAAAAGCTGATAGGAGCCGACTGGGGCTCACCGTTGGAAGAGTACTTTGCTATCCAGCGGCATTCAGGAAAACATCAATGCAGGTAAAAGAGATATTTCCATGTGCCATGTGATGCATGGCTGATTTCAGCCGGGCCCCGGTAAAATAAGACTAGGCAAGAGTCCATCCGGAGAACCCTCCCTTCTGGTTTACAGTTTGCAGGCTCGCCGCAATATCCGCAGCACAAAGAAAATCTCAAAAGCGACATCTGCACCGGCACCGCTGAACGTTCACGATCTTGCCGTGCCACGTGTGCACAGCCCCAGTCTTCAACCAAACCTCTGTTCACAAGCGGAAGCTGACACCTTTCGAGATTTTTAACCAGAGTCTGAATTATTACTTCAAGTCGAAGAGGAGGAGCCGCGGGTGGTCCTCTGAACGTGGATCCTGCACCGCGGCCAGTACTGTGGTCGGGGCGATCGCACAAGCCGCATGCAAGGGGGGCAGTTGGGCAGGCAACGCCCACTTCCGCAGTCCGCTCGTTGCACTCCTCAGTTGTATGCTTGCTGCCCTGTCTGCTGAGAAAAGGAAGAGGTCCTCCCCTACAGCATTGGGAAGGATGTCAAAACCAATGAGACCCGGCAGTGGACGAGCCACAGACTTTCGGGTTGGGAAGTGAAGGATGCTGTCGTGCTTCCGAACATAGAAACCTTCACCTGCCAAAGCAAAACCAGAGATTCCCGGCAGCTCTGTAAAGGGATTTACGGCGCCGTCTGGGTTGGAACAGCTGTATAGCTTTCCACTTGATCCAAGCACTGCAGGCCAACAGCTTGATTCCGAGCACAAGGCGGAAATATCAAGCACGTCCTCATCAAGAGGCAAAGCTGGACAATCGATACTTTCAACACCACCGCCGTCTGCCCCATGTGCAATCGCAAACACGCCGTCGTCGCTGGAAATCCAGACCTGGCCACTTTGCGAGCACGTCATCGAACGGGCGCTGAAGAAGGCATGCGATGCCCAAGTCACGTTCACCTCGGTCACATCGACCTCTGAACCATTTCCAGCCTCAACTGCCATAGCCTGCAAAGTTCCCACAGCCAACCAAGCCCAGGGCAGGCAGGCTACGAGGTGGCTCTTCAGCAGGAGTCTCTTCATGAATATGGCGGTCTGCATCGCTTTCTTCTCGCTCTCGTAAAGGAGCTGGCGAAGCATCGGCTCTGGCGACTCCCGTGCCTCCAGCCCGGCCTCGCCACGATCGCTTCCACAGCCTTTTCCTCGCAATCGCCTCATCTTCTCGGGCTGTGCCGGTGGCAAGCCCTTTGCGCTTTGCTGAGCCTGGGGCAACTTGCGCAAAGCTCGGAAAAGGAACCCCGCCAGGCACGCATGAAGCGCTCCGTGAGCCAAATACCCTTGGACCAGCAGAACCTCACTTGCACAAAGAGCACCGCTCATCACCAGAGCTGGTGCCAGAATCATAAGTAACTTGAGAACCCAATGCTTAAGTTTGCGTCCTGGGTCGAAACATTCCTCCCCTGCGCCATGATGTTCGTTCCTGTCCAGCTCGGTCTTCACGCTTAGCAGCCGGCAAAGTTGACCCCCGAGGGCAAGGCTAGCGATCGTAGTGGTGACATACATGCCTAGTCGAGCCTGCAACGATCGGTTCATGTCGTGGCCGAACAAATAATACGAAAAGCTTTGCCATAATGCAAACACACCCACCATCATCGAGTTGTGACTTGCCAGGGAGCAAGAGTCCCAAAGCAGGCTGTATCGTCCGATGACCTCATAAAAGCTGTTCTCAAGTCGTTCTCCTTCTCCCATCTCCTCGTCGCTCTCGGCACTGGTGGGGCTGCCTTCCCAGAAGCGGGTGGTCGCACCACCCTTGCGAAGATACTCCACCTCTGTTGGCTCATTGAACTCGTGCATCATGCTCTCAAAATGATCGTAGAAGTCCTCTTTTGCCGTGTTCGCCTCGGCAGCCCCTGCCTGCTTCTGCTTCTCTTTCTTTTCTGCAAGACGACGAGGCTCCATCACAAACGGGACACGCAATGCCTCGCCCTTGCCTTCCCATTGAAGAAGCTTCGTGATGTAATCAACATTGTAAGCATCGTGAACATCTGGCACAAACTTCAGAAGGAACCTGCGACTTTCTGCACAAGCGATTGCCAGCCCAATGAAGCAGAAAAGGATTGAGCAGCCAAAGTACAGCATGCTGATGATCAGAAAGCTGTAATATGCAAATACCAGAGAATCTGGGGCATTTCTATCCAGCTCACCCTCACAAAGGAAGCCTGTCGATATGCCGAAGAGAAGCGTGTTCAGCACCCCAGTGTTCTGCAATTTCCCCATGAAGATGGTCAAAAAGTCGCGCATCTCTTCACGAACTGATGCGATCCAATTGATGTGGTAGTTCTTTTCTTGGTACATTTGGTTCTGCTGCATAGCCACGGAGTCTGCAAACGTGTCTCGGTTATACGACAGGCTCGAGATGACAACCGCCAAAGCATTGAGCATATTGCCATAGCTGTACCAGACCATGGCTGTGGCTTCAGGAGAGTGACTAGGAGTCGGAGAACTTCATGGAGTTTCGCAGCTTCTCAGTGCCAATGGCTACCGGATACCGAGGCTTAGCTTCTCAAACTCTACGATGTAAAGCACTGAGACAACAGAAAATCCAACACGCCGACAGAACACTTAAGAAGCCCCTTGCTGTGCCCCCACCTCCTCTTCTTCTAAGAGATGACATCCATCTCCAGGCACCTGGAAAAAGAGCTGGCTGCAGCTTCCCTTACTGGCACTGAGCTCCCGCCCCAGCCTCTGCTTCTGGATGTCGAGATGCAGACCCCGATCTAGAGCGGCTGGCCTCCACGCCAGATGGGAAAGTTCAAAGCTTTCGGCTCTCCGAGTGTCCGGTGATTGGGACGGCAACATGGCACTTGGTGCAATACTGCTGACCTCGAACCGCGCAGTGTCGCGGGTCAGCGGGGTCCCGGTGGCTGTGCTTCCTGGGCAACCGTAGCAATGTAACAATCTGTCAATCTCAGCTCAGACATCTCGGTGCATCTTTGTCAGCCGAGCCCCATGCCCAAGCTCAGCTGGTTCAAGAATTCCTCCGATCGCTTCACTTCATCCTGGCTGCCACAGTGTACAGAGTGTACAGATATAACATATATATTTACTGAGCCCTTAAGCAACAAGGATCATGACGCCAGCATCGCCATCGCCTCCGTGTTTCCCTTCGAGGCGGGGAGTGGAGGCATGCAGCCCGAAAGGCCTCGAGGGGACCGCTCGAAACTAACGGAATCCCTCAGGAACGACGATCCGTGCGATGCATCATCTCGTATCGAAGTCCCAGCTGAGATCGCTGCTATCACCAGGCTTGAGGCCCAAAGGCTTCCCGGCACAGGGCCGGACTCGAATCCTCGCAATGAGCATGCAGGGTGTCGAACTCCCTATAGCGGCCTTGAGCTGTTCTACGTCCTATGCAAGAAGCTTTAGGCACAACACATGCCGCATCAGTGGAAGAAGAGAAGCTTCAGGATCTACACATCCACTGCATGCGAACTCTGCTAGGTCCTTGTGCTCGAAGCCAGCAAAAACTAGTCACTTCAATATAACATCACGCTTGAGCCACGCATGCCAAGTACGACATGTCCAGAAGCTGCTGCCACAGAGTCAGGCATGTGACGAGATGTGTTCCTCACGGCTGCACGCATCCCCGATCACTGGCAGCCCTGCTGACCTCTAAATGCACATATCGCAGCCCTGTGGCCGACTCAACCTTTGATCGCTGAGGGTTTCAACAACGCGGCGTCGGGGCCTTGCACTTGCCTTCGATGCCGCGAAGGCCTCACTAACAACCTGCGCTCTCCAGGTATGGGGGACCTCCCACGTTTGCGCAGTCATCTCAAACTAGTGGCTGCAATCAGCTCGCCCCCCCCCCCCCCNCCCCCCCCCCCCCCCCTCTTGCTCAGCTGTGCCAAGCGAATGTGCACATGGACGAAGAGACCACGGCGGCCAATTGAGCAAATCATTGCGACCACACTGGTAATGCATCTGCTACATCTTTCAATCGTGCATTGCGCTTGAAGCAGAATCCTTGTTTGTTCTCCACGATGCATATCGAAAGACACAAGAGGTGATTGAGTATGTCCCTGTTTGCTGACTGCGCGGACCTTACGTAGCACAGCTGAACAAGTTACTCCGTAGCCTGCTAAGGAGAATCTGTGTCCTTGCAAGCACTATGCACAATTCAGCTCAAGCAAGGCAGCAAGCTTTTGTCAGCTTCAGCTGGTCTGCACCCTCCAAAACTCGGCTTTTGCCTATCCATGCTCTTCTGCAAAGATCTTGCAAGCGGAAGCCGGTCGTGCAAACAAATTAAACCGGATGCAGAATGGAGTAGCATGTAAAAAGCGATAAGCAAAACTTGAAGCCCTCGCGTTTCTTCCTGGACATGGCCGGCCGGGGAGGCAGGGTGCGAGTAGATCTCTCTAAGCAAATCCAAGAGGAATCTCTCAAGGAAAAGACAGGAACTGCGTCCTGGAAACAATCAAGAAAGCTTGCAAACGTTCTTCTCCCGCTGTCCAAATGACGAAGCAGGTGTTCGAATTCTTGCTACTCTCGGAGGGAAGCCGCAGACATGAGCGCCAGTGCTGCGCTCAGAAAAGAAACGCTAAGAGCGCAAAGCGCTTTCTGAGTGAGGCTCTTTCCTGCAAGCTCCTTGAAGAGAACCACGCCGAGAAGAACAGAGAGCAGCAAGCTCGAAGTTCCGAAAATGGAACCCACGGCTTTTGACACCACAGGTGTGCCAACAAAGAACATGCAGTGCCCTATTCCAACGCAAGCACCGCAAAGTGCATCAAACAGCAATGCCTTTGGGCGCTTGCGACAGGCCTCGAGGTAGCCGCTCCACACTGCGCAGGGCAGTCAGGGCTTCACAGCGCTGCTACCAGTACATCCGCCTGAGAGGCAAACGTAGGCACAAGCCAATGGGAAAATCGTAAGGAGTTTTCCCAGCATGAAGGCAACCATTTGGACATAAGGAGACAGTTGCCCGATTGTGGCGGCAGCCGTCTGCATGGGAGGATTGCATCCAAACATAAGCCCTCCCACAACTGGCAGCAAAAACCTGCGGCGATCCATATCAGATCCGGAGGCCAGATGCACTTTGGAAGCGCAGGCCTCCACGTCACCTGTCATGGCTCCCTGCTGTGGGGCTTCTTCTTTGTGGTTGTCCAACTTCGAGGCCGCATCGCAGAAGAGGCCGAGCAAGCAAGCCCCTAGGCCTGTGAAAAGGAGCTTGGCATCTGCCGTGGGCTCGATGGCATAGCTGGCCGCTGTTCCCCATAGCATAGAAATTCCAAAGCCGGTAGGAACTGCAATGGCAACACCCAACACATCAATAGCCTTGGCCAGGACGAACTCTGCACAACAGATGACAACCCCGGACGAAACTGCAAGAACAACTGCAGGAAGCCTTTCCGAAGTATCTTGCGCGACCATTTGCGGAAACTGACGGCTGTCAAAGTTCGGAACACCATCCGGGTTTGCCATTCCCAGCGTGAAGGAGAAGAACAGGCACAGCAAGTTCTGGGAAATGACGGCTGTTAACCCAAAGTGCTCATTGTCAGAGCCTCCCTTTTTCCTTAAGGGTGGCCAGACGCCCCAGCAAAACCACATCAAAAACATCATCGGAAGAGCCACATCGCTCGACTCTGGAGCAAACATGGCGCAGAAACGAGGCCGTCCTGTGTGTCACTGTGACACTTGAGCCAGAAACAAGGCCTGCAGTAAAACAAGTTTGAAGGCGCATCGAAGATGCAGATGAAGAGCTTATGCCTTATGCCGTTCGGTCAGTCTCCGAGCAGTCGTGGACGTCGCATCTCGAGGAACGAAAGAGCAATGTGTTGTGTGCGGAGCCCTCTGTGCAAACTGGAGATGCAACCATCCGTGCCAGCAGGCGGCCAAATGGGTTGCAGAATGTTGCAGAGACTGCCCGATGAGACCAAACGCAAACGGTTTGTGGAAGAGAACTGCACGAAGAGCGCTTAATTTTCAGAGGCCTTAAACCCTCCGACCCGAGTTACCTTGTGACAACATTTTGTGGCTGAGAAGGAAGGCCAGCCGAAGCCAGGGTCTTGAAAGAGCACCACCACTTACAGCAACTCTCAGTTCTTCCACATTGAACGCAAGCCTTGAACGATCGCGCCTTCTAGCAATGTCTGAGGGGTTGGGACGAGCGGTCACCGGAGCACCCGAGCCCCTGAAATGCTTTTGGCATGAACCGTGCACAGGTTCATTGCTTGGTTCCCAGACCCGTTCTGCACAGATGCTGATCAAGGATTTCAGGTGTTGTGGGGTCTGAAGTTCACCCAAGCCAACCAGCTTGAACTTCGGGTTTCCTATTTGTCGAGGTCGGGCACAGGGCCTCCAGGTGTCGGATGCGAAAACACAGTATGCCGGGTTTTGCCTGCAGCATTCAGACGTCGGGCATTCGAAAAACACCGTCCGTCGCAAAGCCACCGGTGACCGTCGGGTTCAGGGGTTCGCCAGGGCCCTTTCAGCCTGCAATTGTATTTTGGGAGGGCGGGCCTTGTCATCAAGCCTATATCCTGGAAGTTGTACTTCGGCGACTCGCCGATCAGATGACTAGGGATCCAACTTCTCCTTCAAATGCTTTCCTTCAAGTTTGCAGTTCTTCCCACTCCTCTGCTTTCCTACATGAACAGCGTCAACCCATCGTACTCTTCGAACGAGCAAAGACCGCCCATTCCATTAGCTCTGTCCTCCAAGTGGGAAGGACGTTGCCTCGCCTAGTATAGGCTGGCCATGTCATAGGCTCGGCCAAGGTTGAGGTGGCGCCCTCAGCAGGTCCTATTCGGAGCCCTTTTCAACCTTACAGTCTCGTATTTCGCCGCCTATGTCCCGCAAAATCTGCAAGCACCAGCGAGCTCGTTCGACTCATCCGTTGACAACTTGACCCGTTGTCCTCATGAGAACTGCGAAGCAGCTCCTCGCAGCAGGCCGGCTTGCTTTGGCGTCGCCACTCATGGAAGTTGGCATGGTCACAGAGACGCCCAGCAAATCCCGACCCGCACTCTCCGCTCACCGAGCTCCACTCGCAAGACAGAGGAGGGCATTTTGCCTCAGGCTGGGCGCAGCCTTTGTGCGCGACAGGCAAGGAACAGCCTACCAGCTCTCACACTCTGCCGCCTTCAGCATGTATTTGGCCTGCTGAGCAAGCATCACAGAAGTGACTACTGCACTATTTCGTCACAGTCGCATGTGCATGACTGCACTGGACATTCAAGTCATGATGCAGATGATGTGGCATGCATATCCGCATATCCAGCAATGAGCAACAGAGCCTCAGCAAGCGAAGGGTCAAAGCGCAAGGCTGCGCTGGCATCCTTCGAGCAACAAAGCGAGGACAAGCGTGGTTCCTTCCTAACTCCTTTGCCGCTTAGAAGTGGAAGGAACCAGGAACCAGCAACGGCAGTCTGTGCAACACATGTCGCAGGTCAGCTTGCCCAGAGACAGCTTGTCCTCCTTGGCCTGTTTCCACAGCTCCAACTCCAGGTGGGCTTGCGCACGGGACACATGCAAATGCGCACCTCGGCTTCAAGAACTTCCGTCCTAGAACAAATGCTACGAAGGACCTGGACTGATGAGTTATTGCAGGCTTCTTCCAGGAAAGCCCGTAGGAACATAATTAGTTGCATCACCAAGCCCGCCTTTGTTGGCTGCTGGCTCGGTGCGGTAAACCCCCTAATCAGCTCATGTGTGCCGTGTGACGGATGAGGCCTGATGCGGGGCCCTGAACATAGAACCACGTGTCAGATCACGTGGCCCCTAAACCCTGAACCGCCTATTTACAAGAAACCATTTCGTTTTTTGGATAGTAGCTCGGTTCATTATGCTGATCAAGACATCTCTAGCCTAACATGCTGCGATGAAGCGCTGCACTGGGGAACCGCGCGCAAACAGCTAAGTCCTGGGAAATCGCTGCCCGGAAGCGGCTGCAAACCCGCCACAGCCTCTCAGTACCGGAGAGATCGTCGGGTCTCTTTCAAGCCTCGAGCGAGGCTGGCTGTGAGCGAGGCGGCACCTTGGAGGCGTGGTCTAAGACGATCTTTGGGGCGTAGCCACGCGCCACCTCGGCAACCCAGTCTTCAAAAGCCGTGAAGGTTCGATCCAGGCTGGGATTCATGGAGAAGGGATACAGATTTCGGGGATTAGAATATTGGAACTTACTACACGTATCATCGCAGTTCTAGAGCTGTGCATCTCTCGCGAGCAAAGTGCAGAACAAACACAGGGCGTGAGCCCCGGGGGTCTGGCTGAGGCTGAGGGGAAGCCCGAAAAGAATCATGCAGACCGCATCGTGTAGTATGAGTCGACAAATCACAATGCAAACGATGTCGTACCCATCAGCGTCGACAGCGGCATCTACAAGTCCACCAGGAGGTGCAGGGAAAATTTCAGGGAGTGAAGACTCAAATAGCCAGGGTAGGCTAGCTTCTCCCAAAACGCCAAGGGCTGCGCTCTGTCCCTGCACTGGCTGGCAAGCTCTGCTGCTGCCCCGAGCACCTGCCACGCCAGAAGGCATCATGTGGGATGGTTCTTCAGGCAGTCTCAAGTCTCCCAGGCTCCTGCTGTTCTATACGGGCACTCCCACCTCGATATGGTCCACCACTGAGGCTCCAGTCACCTGGCCCCATTTAACACCAACAGCTTAGGGGACCGTGCAGCTTGTCTCGGACCTGCTTCTCGAACTTGTGGAGAAGGTCTGGCTCGGCCCCACCGACAATCTCTTCATGCAGCCTGAAACATGTCTGAGATTGAAGCAACAGGAAAGCCATGCCATCTGATGTCCAGCAGCCTTGAGAATTTCTTTGTATCTTCCACCATGGAGGAGTAGTTCTGCCGCACAAGGCTTGCCCTGCCCGGGGTCACTTCCCACTTGCACTGGCCCCTGCCACGCTCTAGACTCTAGGGCCTAGGGGCGCCTTATTCGCTGTGCCCATGCCAGGCAGAGCAGCTCGAGTTCTCCGGGCTTGGCCTCCTCGAGACAAAGAGCTGTCTACAAAAAGATGAAATAAAAAACTCTCCTTCGTCACTTCGCCTGGTAGCGAAGGGGCCCTCGTCCTCCACTCAGCCGATCCTCCATGCTGCCTCGGCCAAAGTCTCTCTGCCAATACGGCACTCACACACCGCCATTTCTCGAAGCTACGGCAGCATTGCTCGGCGCGCTCGAAGGCAGCGGAAGCATCCCCTCGCTGAAGCAGAGCCTGCTGGAGTGTAGCTGGTGCACTGGGCAACTGCCTTAACAGTGACCGTGTGGAGTTCAGACACTGCAGCACCTCGGAGTCGCTGAGCAGCTGAAGGTTTGCATCCTGAGAACTGATAATTACTCTGGAGTCGAAAGCAGTCGTTATGTGCCGCTCTCAACCCAGATCAGATGTATCATCGTCCTCCACAGAAGAACAGGTCCAATTCCCAAACCTGCCACACACGCAAACGGCTTGCCGAAGACATTCAAAGAGTGGAGGGGGCCAGCGGTGTCTCATTCCAAGCTTTCATTGCCTCGCATCTCGGGAGTCGTCGCAGGCCCAGCCGTCCTGTTATCTCATGCTCCAGACAAGGCGCCACTCCGTGGAACTAGTACGACCCCCAGACTTGCCAGACAAGTCTCAAGAGCTTATACTCTTACGCCTTCTTCTGGGACCCTGCTGAGCCGCTAATTGTTAAAGCCACGTTAAAGCCACGTCCTGCACAGCTACAACGGTCAATTACCAGAGCAATGCCCCACAGATCTGCAACGACCTATCCATCCCTCCGCTGTATCGCCAAATTCATGTTCAAACAGACACCCCCTAAGGCCCTAAGGCCCTGGATCCCAGAAAACCCAAGCCTGGCCCACGAACGCGCTCGTCTGGCCGCAGGCACTGGCCTCAGGAGGCGATTTCGGCTCTTGCCGGCAGGCAAAAACTGCGAGATTCGAAGGACGCTGCCGCGGGCGCGCAAATTACACAGGCAGCGCTGTCTCTGCCTTCACAGAGCCAGCAGACGCTGCCGTTGCCTACATGCTGCGAGTCTGACATCCGCAGATGCATACCCACCGACAGCAACCGAAGAAGCGGAGCCTGCTGCGCAAGTATCCGCCATGAGCAGAACCAGGACGACGCACAAGTTTACAGTGACATCCTCTTGAATAGTCTTTTGCTTGCTTGTGCTCTGTACAGATCGAACCTAGAGTAAGGAACGCTGTCTGCTGCTTCGCCCACATTAAAACATGGCAGGCAGTGAGCGAAGTATGTTCCATGGACTGAGTCAAACTTTGTGGAGCCCAAAAGCAAATCAGGTGAGGAGACGAAAAGGCTCTCTGCAGATCGTGGGATGGGAAGGTTTCAAACGACCTAGGGCCACCGGTAGGCCCATAGAGCTCAGCGGAATAAAAGAGATGGAAGACAGGTGCCCGAGCACTCGGAAGAGAGGAGTCCCGAGCACTGGGTTCGCGAGGCATCTTTGGCCGGCGGACTCGGTGCGGCGCATATCCGGGCTCACGCTGCCTTGAAAGCTTCGTTCTCAAAGATCATCGATGTTGTCTTGGGCGTGTGGCCAAGTGTTTTGACATAAACCTGATCAATCCAGTCTTGCAGTACTTCATCCGCCTTCAGCTCTTCAAGAACTCGGAGGCCGTTCAGCAGGACCTGCTCCGAGACCGAATGCTGACTTCAGGGATCTACACTTGCGTTTCTGAAATCGATCAGTGAAGCGCAACGCGCGGCTGCGGCGCCAAGAAATTGCCGGCCTTCAGGGTAGTTCTCAAGGTACTCTTCCCACCGATGTCATCGTTTATCCTGCGATCCTTAGGATCCTGGATCGTTGCCCACTCTTTGGCGCTGCACATCTTCATGCAGTTGGGTATGGAAGCCACCATGTACTGCATGTTTTCGAGCGCCGTGAGAACCACACCGGTTCTGAGCGTCCCTTTATCTAGGAGTGGCCCACCAGCAGAATGGTACGTGTCGATGAAGAGCTGCAAATACTCCTGTGCAGGCTTTAGGTTTCACATGGCATCACCAGAAGCTTTGCAAAGACGAAATACTGAGGTACCCCAATTCAAAAGAGGAATGTCTATCGATTCACATCTTGTGAAGCATGTTAGGTCGCTAGGTACTGTCGCAATGGCTTGTTTTCGAGGACCTGTTGTCAAGCTACGACCCCATGAACCTCTTGTTTCGCACACGACCGCTTGCTTTTCCGATGAAACAACACTGCCGACGCCGGCACTGCGAACCAGAAAAACACAAGCCTCCAAGCATTCGGCCACCAGATCAAATTCAGCGCAGTTGAGTCCCCACCAGATGCGGTGGTGCAGGGGGCTGGCGCCGAAGCCTTGCGTGCTACGATCTGCCGCAGATCATGCAGTCTTGGCTTGACACTTACCGCCCTCAGCAACAAATCGCTTCCGACTCATCGCTAGCTACTTGTACATTGACTGAAGTGCCACCTCCAAGGTCGAAAATGCCACAGTCGAGGCGGTCGTCATCATCTCGCCAGAAGTATGCATTGTCAATGTTCAAGTTCTGATGTCCCAGCGCTACGAAGTCCGCATCCTTGAGCTTCCAGCGCGTCAGCTCTTGTGAGTATGCGTTTGACGTCATCATGGTATTGAAGAACTTCTCTTGAAATGCCTGTGTTGTTACGTAGTCCGGATAAAGGAGCTTCGCCGTCTCTGAGAAGAACTTGATGGCAACCCGAAGTTGGCCGGCAACTGCTTGCACTGGGAATCCAGAGGCCTTCTCAGGCTGCGCAGAGTAAAAAGAAGCATCTTGGTACATGAGATTTTGTCTCAAAAATTCCTCGGTGCCCATCTTGCCCGTTTTATGTGCTGCAGCAATGCGGGCATGCACTTTCATCAGGAGGCAGTAATGCTCTTTGTCAGTTCCTCCCATCTCATGGTCTTTGCACTTGACGTAAGGGCCCTCAATCTGGAATCGTTGCAAGGGCGGCATACCAGCGAAAGGCACACGCTCCGTGATGAGGATAAAGTTTGAGGACTCATTGCTGATATCTCCAAAGTAGAATTTGGGAGTCTTCACAGGCATGGAAGCTTCTAACAGACGATAAGCATTGATCTCGAAGAAGTCCATGGGCTGCTTGTTCACAGAACTGCTCAAGCGATCACTGCTTGTTGCGCCAGACAGTGGAAACGGAATCTTTGCAAACAGCTTGGTGTGGAGGTCCGGTGTCTGCCACTTATACCTGCATTGCAAGTGTCGCTGAGGTTCGCGTCTAGATCAAAATTATTCCACTGCAAAGGCGACATCATGTGGCTGTGTCACGTCTTGCATCGTAATCTTATGGATGTCAACCTCTGAGGAGCACACCTGACCTCGAAGAGGAACCTGTGATGCAGCCATGTCAAAGCGGAAAACACACAACAAATCGTCAGCTAGGTTTCTATCCCGACATTGCCCCCTGAAGCAGCCCCAGCAGTGCCCTCGAAATTCACGGTGGCCATACTGCCGATCCAGGAGCTTGCCGGCATTGTTTCCTGCTGTAACCTCCAGGCTACACGAGTTGATGAACGATATATGATGGATAGAACATGTGAAGCAGCATCACAATCTGCTGATGCACATTGATGCACCATATCAGGCGCAGCCAGGCCACACCACTCTCGCAAAACTGGGGGGAACGTGTGCACAGATCAGAATGGGTGATCAGCTTTTGCTTGCTTCCCATCAGTTTCCGTAGCTTTGTCAGGCACGGTCTGGAATCTGATGCTGTGGCCTCCTTCACCTCCTGTCTAGACACAGCTTCAAGGTCCCTGGCGATGAGGCCGACACATGCAGATAAGGTACAGAGCCACCAACCACGACCGTACTTGTGAAGTCCTAAAGGTCCTAAAGTCCTAAAGCACGCAATCGACCCGCCCCAACCACGCACGCAGTCACACAGGCACGCGGGCATGCGGACAGGCAGGCACGCAGGCACGCAGGCACGCACACGCGATCACGCTCGCACACACACACACACACCGAGAAGTGGCGAGAGGTAATATATCCAACGGTTTTTGCTCCTGCTTTCCAATCATCTCGATTAACCTCAGTATGATGGCATACCTGTCAAGATGTGTGATTCTGACCCTCGGCATGCCAGGTTTGTGGCTTAGCCTGGTTGCCATCCTCCGTATACGCNTGATGGCATACCTGTCAAGATGTGTGATTCTGACCCTCGGCATGCCAGGTTTGTGGCTTAGCCTGGTTGCCATCCTCCGTATACGCAGGTACAAGAAGGTGATCAACCTTCTTATCCACCACATCTCTCATAGCTTCGTTGAGCAACGTAGAGAGATGGGCCGCCGTTCCCCCCTGCTGAAGAAACTTGAAACTTCCAGAAACCTTTAGCTTAGAATCAAGGCTCACGCACACACATCCCCCTGTCGCGGGGAAAAGTGTGCACCGCACTGCAGCAGACCTTAGCGGTCGTCGCCGTCGTCTTCGTCGTCGCTCGGCTTGGGTCCTGGCCGATATTGTGCTTGGGTCCTGGCACTGGACCAGACCAACGGAATGGTCGGGGAGACGGAGGGACTGTGCCTGACCAGGAAGACCGAGAGCGGACAGAGGGAGAGAGAGAGAGAGAGAAGAGAGGGCAAGAGGAGAAGACGATAGCTCGGCTGACAGACGAGGAAACCATGCGACATGCAGTGGCAACCACGGTCCTTAATAGTCGTCGGTCGTCGGTTAAGGTCATCGTCGTCGTTAGGCCCAGGTCCTTAGCAATCGTCGCGGTCAGTGTCGTCTGTGTCGTCGTTCGGCTTGGGTGCTGGCCGATATTGTGCTTGGGTCCTGGCACTGGACCAGACCAACGGAATGGTCCTGGGAGACGGATGGACTGTGTCTGACCAGAGGACCGAGAGCGGACAGAGAGAGAGAGACAGAGAGAGAGAGAGACACAGAGAGAGAGACACAGAGAGAGAGACAGAGAGAGAGAGAGACACAGAGAGAGAGAGAGAGGGCAAGAGGAGAAGACGATAGCTCGGCTGACAGACGAGGAAACCATGCGAGATCACCAAGCGGCAGCGGCCATCACGGTCCTTAGCAGTCGTCTGTCGTCGGTCAAGGTCATCGGCGTCGTCGTTAGGCACAGGTCCTAAGTAGTCGTCGCGGTCGACGTCGTCTGCGTCGTCGTTCGGCTTGGGTCCTGGCCGATATTGTGTTTGGGCCCTGGCACATCCACGCGTCTCATCCACCGGCTGGCGCGACGGCCCCAAGTGCAATGAGAGCGACAATTGCCTGCCCTCCAGGTGCAATGAGGGTTGAGAAAACACGTTGTTTGTTTTGCGGCCATGTTAAAACTCGAGAGAACGTGAGCTCACAGTCAAACACAGCTATCTGCCGGACAACGAGATTTTCTCCAAACCTGAACGTAAGTTCAATTCAGCAGTCCGATTTGTGACACACCTGGGGCGGTACCTGAAAAAGAGAGAGAAACTGCCTGACTCCGGTGCAAGATTTTGCTCATCAAGCATGGCCCGACCAAGTACTTTGGTGTTCTGCGTTGCGGAAGAAGGCGTGCTCCATGTCGGAGCTCTCGCCGACCGGCAACAAGACCATCACACGGTGAAGTGGCGAGAGGTAATATATCCAACGGCTTTTGCCCCTGCTTTCCAATCATCTCGATTAACCTCAGTATGATGGCATACCTGTCAAGATGTGTGATTCTGACCCTCGGCATGCCAGGTTTGTGGCTTAGCCTGGTTGCCATCCTCCGTATACGCNTGATGGCATACCTGTCAAGATGTGTGATTCTGACCCTCGGCATGCCAGGTTTGTGGCTTAGCCTGGTTGCCATCCTCCGTATACGCAGGTACAAGAAGGTGATCAACCTTCTTATCCACTACATCTCTCATAGCTTCGTTGGGCAACGTAGAGAGATGGGCCGCCGTTGCCCCCCTGCTGAGGAAACTTGAGACTTCCAGAAACCTTTAGCTTAGAATCAAGGCTCACACACACACACACACACGCGCGCGCGCGCGCTCGCGCGGGCAGGCCTTGACTTTCTGCTCAAGAAGAAGCTCCGTCACAGCATTGTTTTCGTCGAGAGTTCCAGCCGCATGAAACGCCTTTGGCCGCTGCACTCCCGAAAGCAACTGCTCGCCGGATCCATCGGTGACTGCGCAATTGCCAGCAAGTCCGTGCCTTGGTGAGCCATTGGGGGCCCATCTTCTCGAGTGTCTCCTCCGACCTCTCCAGCTGCTCGCCCGCTCGCAGGGTGCCGCTAGGTCTGTCGACTGCCGCAGCTACTTTTGCTGGATCATCTGCTGCTCTTAGTTCGGTGCCAGGGGAACTCCAGGTGATAGGTCATGCCCTTGCACTTCTTTTCGTGGTTCTGTTGAACCTCCGCACCACCGCAGCGGAGGGTAATGCAAGATAGCGAAAGGAAGACAAGAAATGACCGCCATCAACTCTGTTCGGCTACAGATGAAGCCAAAAGCTAAGTTCAATCTATCTGAGAACGTTGAAACCTGGGGGCTGACAGGACAAGCGACAGGGCCTGCTCGTGTCCGATCCTCTGCCAAGTAAGTACCGGCCTGGCGCGAATGGATCGCACACTCTCACAGCCGCCCCCACTTGCCTTTACGAGAGAACGTCAGGATTCCACCGACATATCACTTACAAGGCCTGCGCAGTGCCACCATTGAGGAATGGCAAAATGCAGTTCCTGCTAAAGTCAAAGTCCGTCCTACCTCGGCACCTCGCCAGCTCTTTGTGACAGCGTAGACGGATTCGCTCCTGCACGTCTGCGACCGACGCGGCTGGCGGCCACAAGTTAAGCCGATTTTCGACGTGCTTCGATTTAACAGGCTTTCGGCTTAAATCGGCTGTCGGGGTGCTTAAACTTCAACGGTTTTCCGGTTTCACCGGCGTAGTGGTTTAGATTAACGGGGTTTGGTTTCGCATCTCCTAGAAAGTTCGGCAGCGGAAAGCGTGCAAAATCGTGTAAGCCTAGAAAGTTCCGATCTGCAAACCCAAGTTTGCAGATCAAGTCTGATTCTACCGTGCCTGGTCTGATGCGATGCACAGACCCGGTAAGTTGACTTGCCCACGAAGAGACCGGACATGCAAACAAGGCAGCATGATTCCTCCGACGTGGGAGGGTGAGCCGCATGATGATGGGGAGGCCAACACAGGCCGGCAAGAATGCGCTAAACTAGGACTGACACTTGAAACCTCGCCCAACGGCCCGGCTCGGAAACCGCAAGGCTGATCCCATACTGGCCAATGTCTTCGTTGTTGCAAGTGGCTTGCGCGCACCCGGCGCTGCAAACGGATGTCAGACCGAGGTGTGCAGTAGAAAGATCCAAGTGTGGTATTTTCATGCACACGGCGCCGAGAGAGCCTGCTTGGCATCATGAGGATGTGTTGCAGGGCATCCGTGTCCTCAGAAGACAGCGCATTCGCAGCTTCGATCGCCTTGAGCTCCTCGACACGGTCCTGCCGCAGAAAGCTAAGCTCACGCACGGTGAGCAGCTGCGACTACAAAAACCAGGTTGCACATCCACTCCTTCATGGTTACATTGATCCTTGCCTCGGAGCGGGTTAAGTGATGCAGTTTCACGACCGCCCACGTAGCGCTTCTTACAGAGGCATCGGCAGCTCTGTGGGCCAGCAACTTCTGATCCGCTGTGTTGATTCTCTGCCAGGAAACAGTGCCTGGAATCTGTTAGCAAGGAGTGCTCGCATTTTCTAATCCGATGGAATCAGACTAGAGCTAGGGACTGGCTAAGGCAGGTACTCGTTTCCTCCAGAAATGTTGTCGTGCCATCTGCCTTTGATGCATTTGTGCTGTGCCACAGCTTGCTGATCTGCTCACCTGCCTGGAAAATCACCGGCCCTCGCAGCGCATCAATCTGCACCTGAAGCGTTGTAATGTAGATGAGGCGAAGTCATCAACTTACATCCATGCCAGAACGCTTCAGACAAGCCGAACAGGACAACGACGAAAGTCCACTACCTTCTCAAGGCATCCGTTGACATCCAGCTCGATGGTTCCACCTGCATACAAGCTGCAAGTATTGAGCAGCAGGTCACCAGGGCCGCTCTTGTGGGGGCAGCCCTGTTGTACTGCTCACGAAAGATTGACGATTGCAGTGACGCTCTTCCTGCACCCTCCACTCTCGACCCCACCGTAGCTGCCCCGCCAGGTCAGATGCTTCGGCGGTGCCTGGAGCAGGGGAGCAGGCCAGGCGCACGACAGCAAAAGGTTTGCGGCGCCCGACCTTCGGATCCCTGATGCCATAGCAACGTTCACCGAAAGCCGCAGGAGCTCTCCCAAGGTAAGCTCCTCGGAACAGAGTAGAGGAACGGTGCCAACGAGACAAGGCATTCTGCCTCCGCCTGCTCTCATGGAGCTGGGTCGTGCCACACATGTGAGCCTTGCCCGTGTGCCCGTGCCTTGCCTGTATTATCTGTGCGATTGAAAATCCATATGTCTCAGCAGGACCAACATGGTTGCGGATTGCGTCTAAAAGAATTCAGCATCTGCATCCTTGCCTGCGGGGGCGATGACAATTCCCAGCTCTAACGGCACTTCATTTGGCATATGCAGCCACAAGTCACTTGGCATAGCGTGGCTTCCCGGTTGGACTACGCCTCAGCAGAAGCTGCAAACTCTTCGCTCTTTTTCCGCTCAGCAGCTGAGAGAGAGGCTAAGTCACGGTGTCTATTGGAGGGCACAAGGGTTTTTGTGTAACCCCTTTTCGGGCCTCTTGCCGCTGTCATCCCGCTATCCCTCACACCCTTCCTACAAAACCCGTGTGGTTCCTCCGCTGCGCAGTTCGTCGGACACCAGCTTTGCGGGCATCACCTCCCTGCAATCTTGCGGAATGAAAGCTATTAAATAAGAGTTTTAGCATACTCTAGACAAACCCAGCGCACTCAAACAGCTCAACAGACTCGTTCAGATGAACAACATGGGCTAAGTCGGTCGAGCGACCGCGGGCTTCTATGCCGCTGACAATGCGATGTGGAGAGATCATGGCCGTTGTCGTGCACTGCATGTGGGGGGCCAAGCGCCGTATGGATAGATCTATGCTCGTGAGCTATGGAGATTCCAGTGGGCCCTCGGGTGCCGGAGTCAGATCTGAAAGCATGGAACTCCGAAACACCAGACTAGCTGCGAGAGCGCACTCGAATCCATCTGTGCAGACGAATTCCGTGCAGTTCGATGCAAAATTGAGGAAGTGTGCGGATTTGGCACAGCTGTTGCTGATCTCTATATCCACCGCCAGCCTTCCAGGCGACACAAAGTCGGAAACTGGGAAGATCGGAAGCAGCCAGTGAACTGCAAGGACACAGGGTTTGGTCCCTGCCTAGCCCTCATGCAGAGCACAAGGCAAAGTCTTAGCCTTAGCCTTTGGCTCATTTGGGTGCCAAGCTTCGGTTGTTGGCGTTGAGCTGAAGTTCACAGCTCCAAAAGGATTCTCGCAGCCTTCTCCACCCTATGCTACCGGCTCTTACAAGTGCAAGCAGGCCGCAATTCAGGGACATGCAGTTAGTCTCTGTACTACAGTGGCGAACCCTGCAAAGGCTCATCTGTGGATGCTGTGCTATCGGAGCTGTAATCCTTGAATGGCCCTTCCGTCAGAGTTCCGAAGGTCATCTGATTGAATATAGATGGCGATGTAGGAGAGTTTTGTGCCCGAAGCATCCGCATGAAGTCGTCGAAGGTTACTTCGCCATCACCATCCACGTCCATCTTTTGGAAATACTGCCAGGCACTCCGACAGTTCGGAACTTCGTGTAGGAGATCTGGATCTTGCAAGACGTGTTGCAAATCGGGATACGTGATTCGATTGTCGCCATCCCTGTCGAAAGCTTTGAAAGCTCGCCAACACAACTGTTCGTTCCTATGAAGGCGCTGATCCATTGCTGCAGCGATGAACTCGGTGTACTCCAGTCGGCCGTCTTGGTTATGATCCAGATTGTCCATGACCTCTGCCACGTTCAGCAACGGGCTGAGATCGACACTTTCTTGAAAACACGTCTTTAAATCCTCAAGTGTCACAAACCCGTCGCAGTCGCTGTCCAACCTCTGGAAAGTTTGGCGGATTTCTTCCTGCTCCTCATCGGTAAGTTGATAGGCCGCCGCAGTCAAGGCGGCCTTTTTGAAACGGTTCTCTGTACTAAAGGCTTTCAAATTTGCCAGGAGGTCTGGATGTAGTGGCACCCCAGGCGCTTCTGCCGGGCGCTGGAACCAGAGGTGATTCAGTGCATCTGTGGCGGTGATTCTTTTCTGCCGATCCTTGTTCAGACACTGCTCAATGAGATTCTTCGCCATGTCTGACACTGGAGACCAGCGAGTGCCCCTCATCGAGAATTTGCCCCTCATTACCCTGTGCATGATTTCAGCATCTGAGGAACCATGGAACGGTGGCGATCCACTCAGCAGACAATACATCATAACACCGCAGCTCCAGATGTCACAAGCACGGTCGTACTGATTGTGCAAGACTTCGGGTGCAACATAGAGGATGGTTCCGAAGGCTGTGTGCATCAAGTCTCCCGGTTCACAATGCTCGGCCAGTCCGAAATCGATCAGTTTCAGAGGATTTTTGTCTACAGGGGCATCGCGCTTCTGCAAGATAAAGTTCTCCTAGGCATTCTGACCACCAAACGTCTCGAGCATGCATGAAGCGCTAGCCCTAAACCCTCAACAGCGAAAACGAACTGCCAATTCGGCGAAGCTTCTGGCTTCAAGTCCCGATGAACTATGTGCTTGTCATGACAATGTGCCACCGCACCAAAGACCTGTCGCATGATGGTCTGGACTGCCGGCTCTGTAAGATGGCTTTCCTCGATTAAGCGGTCGAAGAGCTCTCCACCCTCGCAGAGCTCCATCACAAGGTAGATGCTCACGTTGTCCTCGTATGCGGCATAAAGCCTCACAATGCTGGGATGATCCATCTCACGAAGCATCTCGATCTCCTTGCGGACGTCCTCCAAAGCGAAGGACTTTGCCTTACCGGCAAGGCTAACTTGAAAATCAGCTTGCGAGCGTGGCCGGTGGCCCTAACTGCGCAGGATGAAGAAAAAGCAAGACAAACACCGGGCAGCTACAGCTCCATCCCCGCCTTGTCGATGCGCTTCACGGCCCGCATGGTGCCAAGGGATCGATCTCGGGCCTTGCGCACCGTGCCGAAGGCACCCTCGCCGAGAGTGGCATCCTCAAGTTCGTAGCGGTCCCATATGCAGGCCTTCTGGGTGATGTCCGCAAGTGAAGTAGCATGGATGAGCCGTGATCTGACGCAGTCACTCTTCGTACGGTGCCGCTTTAATGGAAGCATCGGGCGGCTTTCCGACGAAGGCGACGACCAAGGCGAGCTCGAAGGGAGCGAAGTTGAAGTGTCGTCGAAAACGAAGCCTTTGGGCATCTCAGTCATCTCAGTGGCATGCACGTCCAAGCCCGGCTCCCCAAAGCGGAGATGAATCCGTCCGCCGGGTCCGGAGGGCAGAGGCGAGGGCCAGAAACGATTCTGGCCTCCCTCCCACTCGATGTTGCCATTCCGTCCTCAGATGAACATCACTGCTTCGCCCTGCTGAACACATGTGCCCTGACAAAAGCAAGTAACCCTCTTTTTCTCCAAGCGTCGTTTCACTAGAAGCTTAAATTCCCCTGCGAGAGTGGGAGTGGCAGGGAGCTGCAGCTTCCAGACTGGAAAGGACTCCTTCTCTGTGTAAAGCTTCAGGGCTCGTCCGACCTCCCAAGCGCCGAGAATCTCGTGCCCACCGCACAGGAAAAGCTCGTCGCCACAGGTCGTCCTTGAGCAAACAACCTCCAAAGCACAAGGCGAATGTGCAGGCTGGCCGACCATGGTAATCAGGAGCACCCAATGGCCGGTCCAAGCTGCTCGAAATGCTGGCTGGCTCCGAAAAAAAACTGTCACGAACTTGCTTGTGTAGCTAGTATGTGCGGCAATGTGCAGCAGTTCGTGCAAGAAAATATTTGGTTTGCGCCCGTCGTAGTCCTGTGACACTGAAGCCCCATGGCCGTGCTTGCTGGAGCCTGGAAGGCAGTATAAAAGAAGCACGGCTCCGTCCACCCTGCCAGCGACTCATCGAAGCCTTTCGGCTCTTTGGGTACGGCTAGTGCACGTGCGAAAGCAGACTTTTCTTTGGCCAGAAGAAATGACCGCACTTCCAGAAAATCTTCACCCAGGCCGATGCAACGTATTGTTGCACTTCGACAGCCTGTTTGATGAGAACGGAATGGAGGCATCTGGATGCCAATGCTGCATGAATCCCCGACAAGGTCTGCTAGAACTGGCGTGCGAGACTGACGGCATACTGCCACTCCGAATGGGGCTTGAAGTGTCTGCAGTTTCACTAACTAACTTTTCGGGCCCTGAGACAGCTCAGTGGAAAGGAGGGCACCCAATCCATGGGAAGGCACTGCTCTGCCATAGATCGAAGATCGTGTCGGGGACTGCGGCTCCAGGACAGCCGTGGAGTGGAGCATATCCATAAATTCACTGAAGGAAACCACGCCGTTACCTCAGCTGACACTAGAGCTCTCGTTCTCGCAGTTCTACCGGTCGCAGTGAGCCGCCGGCGAAACGCGAAATTTCCATCGCATCCCAGTTGCTGTCTTTGTCAGTAGCCTCAAAGATCTTCGCAAGGCTCTGGCCTTCGATCATCTTGCTCAGCTCATCACCTTCTACGACCTGCTGGAGCTCAGACATGGTGATCGAACCACTGTCATCCTTGTCAAAGACCTTGAAAGCTCGCCAACAAAGCTCTTCGTTCCCCTGCAACTGCTCGTCCATAGCGGCGGCAATGAACTGAGTGTACTCAAGCCTGTTGATGCTGTCACGACAAAAATCTCCAAGAGTGGATCACAAAACAGATTCTGATTGGCCAAGCGGCTTCCCTTCTGCATTAGCGATTCCTTTGAATACTTGAAACAGATTCGTGCCAGACCTCTCCAGAATCGGCCCAAGACCTTCCTGGACTTCCTGAAAGCTCAGATACCCATCGCCATTCTTGTCCATTTTTGTGAAGGTCTCTCGCAGCTCATGCCCTTCTTCTGCTGTAAGATTGTATGCCACGGCTAGGAGCGCAGCTTTCTGGAACCGATTCGCTTCGCTAAAGGCTTTCAAGTTCTGCAACACCTCTGGATCAAAGACTTTGGCGTCGGCCGTTCCGCTTTTTTTGAACCACGAGTGCTCCAGGGCGCCGGTCGCCGTGATCCGTTTGCTGGCGTCCATCTCCAAACAACGGCATATCAAATCCTTGGCCGGTGCAGATACTTGATCCCAAATAGCTCCATCCAAGCTGTACCGGCCACGCTTCACTTGCCTCAAGACTTCAAGGTCTGTCGGCGCTGTGAAGGGCAGCCGGCCGCAGTGCAAGCAGTACATAATCACGCCGCAGCTCCAGATGTCCACCTCACGCCCGTACGGATGCCCCAGCATTTCCGGAGCGACATAGAACGGGGTGCCCACAGCAGTGCTGAGACTCTGGTCCTGCCTGCAGTAAGTTGCCAGGCCAAAGTCAATCAGCTTCAAGGGCGTCTGGTCGACTGCCCGCGCCTTCGACATCAGCACGTAGTTCTCGGGTTTCAGGTCCTAAGATGAAAGAGCACGAATCCAGTAAACGGCTCCCGGCAAAATCCTAATCGGCGCATGCTAACTGTGACACATCAGAAACTGTGAAACTCCTAAACTGACCCCACTGCCAGACCACTCTTGCTCTTGCAAAGCTCCTGTTCCTGACGGAACAACAGGAAGGGCACTGGGCAAGAAGTCACGTCTTTGTGAAGCGTGACGCCTGGACACTCTCTTAACCTAACTCCATGACATGCTATGGCCATACAGTAAGGGTTCCAAAAGAGAAACGAGCCGACTGCATCCCTGCGGCTCTGTGCACCACATCCCGAGCATGGCAGTAAGCGATCGACGAAAAGACTTGCCTCGGGTGCTCCGGGATGAAGCATGGACCAATAGAAGGCAGGAGACATACTTAACACTCGCTGGTTTGCAACCTCTGCTATCAATTCAACTTGTCTTACCTGCTCAGGTTTGGAATAAGCATGAACGCAATCCATACTTGAACACTTTGCTGTACAGGCTCCGATCGTTTAGGGAAAGTCAAAGCCCAGAGGCCGTCAGACCTAGGAGCTGCTCGGTTTCCATGGCCCATGGTTATGGATATAGAAGGCTACATCTCAAACACAAGACTGGGTAGATCCAACTTGTTGCAGTTCTGAGGCGAGAACTCGACGAGTACACACTGTTACACGACACGGACATGGACAGAGACCTGCAACCACCCCCCAACCCCCACTCTGGGTTTTGGCTTCCAGTACATACAGAGCGGGAGGGTCCAGCGATCCGAAAACGCCTGCTACGTTGTGAAGGTGTGCTTCATGATCTTTCTCGCCGCCGGCTCAGTCAAGAAGTTTTCGTCGACCAATCGATCGAAGAGCTCGCCACCCTCGCAAAGCTCCAGAACCAAATATAGGCTACAGTGGTCTTCGTAGACTGCATAGAGTCTGACAATGTTCGGATGGTCCATGCGCTGCGTTAGCTGGAGCTCCTGCTTCACCTCATCCATGTGTGTCACACGTGACTTTAGAATGGTCTTCACGGCGCGCCATGCTCCGGTCTCCTTGTCGCGGGCCTTGACGACGCGGCCGAAGCCACCTTCTCCGAGCAGAGCAGTGTCCAGCTCGAAGCGCTCTTGGATGTTCTTCCGAAACTTGTCCGAGTTTGATACCAAGCGCTGCCTGATATCCAGGTGTGTTTTGGCCCTGTGGCCCTTTGGCACAGGTGGGGCCTTGCTGTCCTCGCCCATGTCGAACTTTACCCTGGAATATCCAGAGTCTTTTGCGACCTGCATGTCCTGGTCGCCATATCTGAAACAGAGCTTCGAGCCAGTTGGGGCATCGGGCCAGGATCGGTTGTGAGGCACCGGCTCCCACTCGACCGAGCCATCACGGCCTTTGCTCTTTCTGCAACACAGCAAGCACAAGGGGCAGCAAAGGGCAGCATGTGCAGTGGAGAGTCGTCTGATGATGAGCTTGAACTCAGCTCCAGCCATCCCTGGCGGCAACTGGGCCGTCCACCTGTGCCGCATGAAAGGCCAGCGACAGCCAAACACACTGAGACGCGCTTAGCCGACACCAGGCCTCGGCCAGAGCTTCGGACCGGTCTTCAGCTCCAGAGCCTTGGTGGCCTCCCAGTCCCCGAGCTCAGGCCGAGAGCCAAGAAGGCAGACCTCCCAGGAATACAGGAATCGAGCATCGAGCTTCTGAGGAGCTCCGCAGCTGCGATCTGTTTCTGCTTGCCCGCTGCGGGCAGGACTTTGCGACGTTAGGGGGGGGGGAGCTCTGATGTACACGCTGTGCAAAATGACGGGACTTAATGCTGCAGTCCCTGTCTGCGAGTATAGTTTCATGATGCTTGTCTAATGGATCCTGCCTATCACTGTTGTGCCGGCTGGATGGGCTGTGGTATTTTCGGAAGCAAAGGCCCTACTTGAGCTGGACAACTCAACTTAAATCGGACTCTGTATTCTGACTTATAGGTCTGCATGTATGCATGCATACATGATCATACATGTATGTGAGGTAGGTGTACATGGTACACGTGACTTCAGTTGCAGCCATCGTTTCCTGATCAACGTTGGAAAGACTGCCATCGTGAACCTACAGGGGAATCATAAGACACTTTTCCGAGAGCAGAGCATGAGTGCTAGGCGCTTGAAAGAAAGAAGGGAACGTTGGTTGGAGTGCGGGTGGGTTATCCCGGGCTGAAAAGAGCTGACGAATGATTCGGCACGATTGCATTAACCACATGCCTTTAACGGGCTAACGGCGTTGAGCACAGGGCAGCCTCAAGATGGTGGGGGTTTGGCTTGGCTTCAGGGCGTGGAGGCATGGGGGCAGTGGGCTCGGCGACGGTTGGGTGTGTCAGGATGCTGCTGGCGACATGCACGTCAGAGTCTCTTTGCAAATTGCAGCATCTAGGTTAGGAATTGAGATCGTGGCCGCAGGGGGTGAAATCGGGGACCGACGTCCTTACGCTTCGCTCTCCTTTCCATACCCTCTTTCCCTCCCAAGGTGGTTTAGGCCTCCAGGTTTTGTTGATGTACCTTTTTCGCTAAAAAGATCTTGGGCGCACTTGCCCTCGATTATGTTCGCATGGATCTCTTTCTGCATTTCGCGCCGCGGTGGCCTCATCAACCACGTCGGCAGCAGGGTGTACATGGGTTCCTGTAGGTAGGCCTCCCCTTTCGTTAGGGTTAGTGTGTGTTGCATCCCATAAGTTGTTGCACCTCTTTTCCTTTTTGCCGTGCAGTTCAACCCCAGGTTGGATCCGTAGTCAGGTTACTGCACATCACACATATCGGCGACAACAAGCAGTTTGGGATGACAGTATCTGAGTATGGGTGCTTGCCAGCTTGCACTTGTGTTTGCAAAAGAGACAGGGCCTTGAACCGGACAGAATGCCATCGGAAGCAAAAGGCGAACGTCCAAAACAGACTGTAGCAAAACACATACCAGGCTTAAGCAACGTTGCGGTATGTGTACGCCCATGCCACGCACCATTGCCACTTCATCTTGGGTACTTAAAGAGGCAAGCGCCCGATTTCCGTGTTCGCGGGCTGGGAGAGGTTTGCGAACCGAGCCGAATCAATAGACTGACCATAGGAGCCCAGGGCTTGGGCCATCTCGAAGAGGCTTGTGAGAAGAAGACCCTCGGTCCCAAAGTATGCACTGGCAGCACGGGAAGTCCGTGGCGCGCATGAACATGCAGTCGGAGCCCTAAACAAGGAACACCTCCGAGTTCATTCGGGAAAGCCGTGCCTTGTCCCCATCCTGGGTGAAGGAGCACTCGGCCTCGACCCTTGTAGCCATGGCTGAGCGAGTTTGTGACTTGCTCCACGTAACAACACAAACCCTGGCCCCGCAGTGCCGGGAAGACGATGGTCTGGTGTAGGGCCGATTGCTTCTGCAGATCGCAGCGCGAGTTAGCAGACGCTTTGGTAGAGACTGTGCTTTTGCAGACAGGCATTTGCCACAGCTTGCAGATCTCGTAAGGTTTTAGCGTAAGACTGAGGGACAGGAGACCATGCAAATAAAAATTGGCGGCAGGCAATTTGAAGTCGACTCAGCATAGTGCATGCACACACAGAGACACACTGCAGGAAGAAGCAAGTCCACTTTGAGCGAAGCACTGTACAATCGATACTGGGCGTGACCTCTTGGCCTAAGACATCCCAGCAAACACTCAGTTGTCGCCCATGAGACCATCGACGAAAATCACCTGACACTTCAAGTAAGGACGGCACATTGTCTCGATTTGAAATGCGCTGCGGGTCTGCTTTCGAAGGAAGTCCGACCCCAGCTGCCTGGTCGCCGACGACTTCGCATTTAGCCTTCTTGTTGCCAATGCGGATCTGCAGAGTCACGGCACCGCACGGCACTGCAGCATCTGAAGAGAAATCCTTGCTCTCAGCGCCTCCACATCCAGGTCAGTATCGCTTCCGTCCTTGGATGCCTGCCCATGGTGTGATGCTCGGAACCCCATGCTATGGCAGGACACATGTGCAGGGAGCAGAGTTCCTCAGGGTGACTACAACAATCCCTCGGGCCCTCTCCTGAAAGACAGCACAGATCTTTCGCACGGGTCGGCCTTCAAGGTGAAGACGCGGTTCGTCGCAGGACTGATCCTGGGCAGACAAAGTGGACCCCAGGCCGGGCACCTGCTGAAAGTGCCCGCAGGCTGGGCATGCTTAGGCTACATGTTTGGTCAGAAGCCGCCATGGAGTGAAGAGCAAGCAGCGGCAGTGTCATGGTCGCGGCATGAGCATATGAGGTTCACACGTACCTTCGGCCATGGCACTGCGGAAGAGCCGCGCCTGCAGCAGTCACCAGTGCCCGTGCTTTCGGCCACAGGAGCGAGTCTGAGTCAGCGACAGCAGCATTGCTGTGACCCGGCTCGAAAATCTTCACTTGCACGGGCTCATCCGTGCAGTTTGCCACCTCCGCTGCACTTCTCAAAGGTTCTTCGAAGTGTCTGTTTCCTCTTTTTCGATCCTGCTCCTCTATCCAGTAGTGGATGAATCAAGATGCTCCGGGTCATGCGGCAGTCAATATCCGTTCAGGCATTTGAGTCTACTGCTGCATGAAAAGCGAGAAAAATCGAGGGAGTGGGGGAACGAAAGAGACGGAGGGCCTTGGAGTGACAGAACCTGCTCCGGGTGCCTCCAGTGTCGTAGTTGGCTCGTCCGAGTGCTGATCGTCCAGGATGTCCGGGTTGTTGATTGTCACAACTTCCCCTCCCGGTTTGGGTTGGATGAGGTCCTGCAAGCTCCAGGATTTGCCGGAAAGCCCGCGTGGGCTCTTCTTAGACATTTCTCCTCATCCTCGCACTTCACGTCCGAAGTGATGCGGCCATCGCCCTGTGCAAGTTCCGCTCTTCGGCACAGCGACTCCCTTTTCTTAGTTCGCGCCTCTCGGTCGCCCACGCGGAGGCCGCAGTCAACACTGATGAAGCTGAAAACGCCTCCTTCTCGAAACGCGCAGTCTCCGACCTCAGCCCATGAGACGCTCGGAACCTTGGCCTCGTTGGGGCGCTCTTGAGGCAACGGAGATTTCCAGGGAAGCAACTTGTTGAGGATGGTTATTTGAGATCGGCCTGTGTCACAGCCGAGTTTCGGACCTTGGTATCGCCGTACGCAAAATGTCCTTTCCTGAGCGATCTTGTCGAATCCGACGCTCCGATCCCGGTGCATAAGGCCCGTGCCAGCCCCAGTTCATGTCTGGCTTTGGTGGTAGAGGCACCACCTGAGCGATTCGGGTTTGCACGCCGGGACGACAAGCAAGGTCCAGAGACTTTCACCTTATGCTTGATGGCCAGAAGCTAGTACAAGGCCAGGGTTCTATCTTTGGGCGGCAGCACCCTTATGAGGACACGGGGTCACAACACCCCAAAGGTGCATAGGCTTAGACGCTTGCGGCTAGTCTCTGCGGCGCGATGACCAAAGAGCTGTCGTCCTTCTTGCTGTAGCTGCCGAAGGCCTAGGTCTTGGGCGATGCCAGAGCACAGCATCCAACTTGCTGAGGGCTGTGCCTTTTTCATGACGTTGCCGAGCGGGTGGTGGTCAAGCGCTTGAGTCCAATCCCCTCCCGAGTCGTCCTGGCCGCTGATGTGGCTCACGAGCCGAGGCCTGGCGAAGGGACGTCGCCTTTTAATACAGTATAATATAGTACAGCATAATATGCATACAACACAATAATATACACAATCTTTAATGTAACATGCTTCGGGCTCTCCAGTATCAACAATGATCTTGGGGGCGGTCTTTGCAACGTTACTTTGGTCTCCCCCCTGTCAGCACCGACTTGAACCAAGGAAGGACATACTCTCTTTCAGTCCCTCTGTGTAGTATTCTTGTAATCCTGGCATTTGGTGCTACACCCGGAACCGACTTGAAACTGCTGTGCGCCATTTGCTACGTGGCATGATTGCTTCACGATTGCTGTTGTGTTGGCCACAGACCCTGGTTGCGGCTGCAAACCTTCCACGATCTAATCAGGCCGGATGTTCTTGACAAGAATTCGTCGCACCGAAGCGTTGTGAACCAATACCTGGCATGAACGGGCAGTGTCGTCGGAATACAAAGCAAAACTGTTCAACCATGTGTTTTCTAACTAACTGATGCAGGACGAAGCAGAAAGAACTTCTGCGAGGGTGACACATCCTCGCTTCCGCTCAGCCGGCAAAGCTTCCCACTCGGCCAGCTTCGCCTTTGCCTGTGCGAAAGAAGCTTCGTTTGGAGATCTAGAACTCCAGTCGCAAAAGGGCTGCCAATTTTTGTTGCATCCAGTGCCCAGCCTTCTCAAGTTGGTTGACAGCTTAACCACTGCTTACTGGACTGATGAAGAACACAATTACCGTCCACTGCCATTCCCTGCATTCAACCCCAGACACTCATGACAGAGTTGGGAGTTCTTTCTGCTTGCAGCATGCAGCCAGTAATGAAACTCGCCAGAAAGCAAAGCCGCGAGGCTATAATATTTTGCCTTGCAAAGGCCCAGCGTTTCGGCTTCTGCAACGTACGTGCAACATATCTACAACTGTGCAAAGCACAGTTCAAATTGAATAATCTTTTTGATCCGGCAGAGGTCATGGAGGCCAGTTCAAACGGGCACACTTCAGCAAGGCTCAGTTTGCAGTTTCTCTCCGCTGATGCCCTCCATCGCCACGCTCAGAGAAAAAGAACTACACAGGTGCAGTCATCCACGTAGGCCCCTGGCAGAGTCACTGTATCGGGCTGAGATGTTGGTGCGAGGGGATTGCAACCCCTTGTAGCATCACGTTATCTGTGTGCAGCGCCTCTTTGTTGCCATACCCTGCGTGCCGAAGCGGTCACGACTTCCGCAGCCTTCGGGACAAGTTGGGATAAAGGGTCAGCACCGGGAAAATTGCTCGCCAACTGTCTTGATGCTACTTGCCAGCTACAGCTGCGCGGCAACACTGGTTGCGGGCCTTCGTCGCTTCTTGGCTGTCGATGAACTGCCGGCAGCAATGCAGCACCTCATTCTCAACTCTCGTGCTGCTCAGGTTATGAAGGCACGGTATCTGAAATCTCTAATCACTCTAATCCGTGAGCTGCAGTGTTCGGAGTCTGGTGGATATGAGACCCAACAACTCAGCATTGCCGGGACCGAAAAAAGAGAGAGTCGTGTCTGACGCAAAGCAGCCGGAATGAGAGGATGTTGCAGGGAGTCGAGCGAGGTTTCGGGCCCTTTGCGCAATTGGTTCCACAAAGTCCTGTGTGTATGTGTTTTGGCTTGGCTCCTGCTCCTGGTCGTTGACTCGGAGCCCTGCATTCGAGACTTCAGTCACTGAAAGGTATCCCGCCCTGCCTCGGCATCGGACAGCACATCAAAGACTCCATCCGAGCCAACAACCAAGACCACGTCCTCCTGGCGACACAAGCAGCGGGATCTCCTTGCTCTGACCTGCTGTCTGCTGTTGGTTTGGTTGCCTTTGCTTGGAGGTTGGGAAGCCGGCAAGGGTGGGTGAGTCCTTCGGGACCAGCATCATTTCGTGTGCAGTTGCCTCGGGCGATAACCCGCACGCCTTGCCTCAGATTGCATATCGCACTCCTGTTCCAAGGGTTAAGGCCGCCAAGGCCCACCCAAGCACCCGACCCAGGGTGTCACCCAGGCCACGGCTCATGGCCAGGCCGGGCGCTTGGCCCTTAAGCCGATGCCAGAGCCTGCAGCTCCCAGCAGGGCTTACATTACCATGGCTTCTGCACCCACGCACGCTTCCGCTTCCGACACTATATGCATGTGCACAGCACACGCATGTCGGGCCGCATACTGGTGCATGCTTATATACAGTTGTAGATACAGATAAGGTTCGTAGTGTATATTGAGTATGTCTGCACATGCATGTGTCTACCGTACATGTAAGTTTTCACGGCATAGTACATCATGGCACACTGTGTTATAAGACACTATATTCATGTGTAGCTCGTACACATGGCATTGTAGGTATGTGCACAGAATATTATGGTATGAGTTTTGCTGGCTTCCCTGGCTTTCTAGGCTGTTTAGTAGTACGGATCAGGCCTCATTGCTTAAAACCAGCAATGAGCAACTCTGCTTGTTCGAAAACTGGCATGTATGCCGACGAACACTCTAATCATACTACCACAGTAGCAAGACTACGAAAAATGAAAAGAACTATTCTGATAGATTGTGTTAGTAGTAGTAGTAGAAGAACAAGAAGCAGCAGAAGAAGCAGCAGCAGTAGCAGCAGCAGTAGCAGCAGTAGCAGTAGTAGCAGTAGCAGCAGTAGCAGTAGTAGCAGTAGCAGTAGCATTAGCAGTAGTAGTAGCAGTAGTAGTAGTAGTAGTAGTAGCAGCAGTAGTAGTAGTAGTAGTACGGCATCCCCCCGCGGTGCGACGCCCAGACCTCTTATTTTTTGGACATGTTGTGGTCGGAAATGCTGTGTTTTACAGCACTTGTTTTCCGTAGTTATCGAAAGTGGCAACTGTTCCTGGTTTCGTGTGTATTTTTTGTAGCTTTTCGAACATTGTTCATCAATCTCGCACCAAAAAAGCTGGTATTTACAGCACTTGTCTTTCAGAATTTCTTGATTTTTTGCTGTTTTTTGAAGTCTCGATTTTCGTGCCCAAAACCTAGCGATCAGAATGAAAGTTTTTTTGGCCTAATTTTGATCATGATGTTCATCCAAATCGTTGGAAAAGAGAGCATCCACGTCGAAAACCTAATGACGTCCATGGTCTAGTGCGTTTGAGAAAAGAGAGCATCCATGTCCAAAACCTAATGACGTCCATGGTCTAGTGCGTTTGAGAAAAGAGAGCATCCATGTCCAAAACCTAATGACGTCCATGGTCTAGTGCGTTTGAGAAAAGTGAGCATCCATGTCCAAAACCTATAATGACGTCCATGGTCTAGTGCGTTTCAGAAAAGAGAGCATCCATGTCCAAAACCTAATGACGTCCATGGTCTAGTGCGTTTCAGAAAAGAGAGCATCCATGTCCAAAACCTAATGACGTCCATGGTCTAGTGCGTTTCAGAAAAGAGAGCATCCATGTCCAAAACCTAATGACGTCCATGGTCTAGTGCGTTTCAGAAAAGTGAGCACCCATGTCCAAAACCTAATGACGTCCATGGTCTAGTGCGTTCAGCGACACCAACGTCCTCGCTCTCACACTTTGCTCCAAGTAAGCAGGTGCATATTTGGCCAAATCAGCGTTCTGGGGCNACGTCCTCGCTCTCACACTTTGCTCCAAGTAAGCAGGTGCATATTTGGCCAAATCAGCGTTCTGGGGCTTATCGGTCGTCGGTCCATCATAGAAAGGACACTGCGAGCTGTTTTTCTATCCCACCTGCTGACAATTGCTGCAGCGGTGTGGACGATCCTTGTCTTTGCTACGCCGCATCTTGGACCGCGACAGCTCTCATTGAACATGTTGAACATCCACGAACTGAGCGACCGGCGNAATTGCTGCAGCGGTGTGGACGATCCTTGTCTTTGCTACGCCGCATCTTGGACCGCGACAGCTCTCATTGAACATGTTGAACATCCACGAACTGAGCGACCGGCGTCGCACCAGGGGGGATGGGGTAGTAGTAGTAGTAGTAGGAGCAGCAGCAGCAGCAACAGCATCAGCAACAACAACAACAACAGCAATAATAATAACAATGATGATATGATATCATGTGTTGTGATATGATATGACATGACATAGTATGGTATAGTAAGTATAGTATGATATGTGAAAAATGGTACCTGATATGTGGTATATTAAGAGATGTATGATGTATGATATATGACACATGATATGTGATATGATATGGCGTGATATGATAAGAAATGATATGGTATAATATGATATGATATGATATGATACGAGGTTATATGCGATGCTTTAATCTGATATGATAATGATAAAGGTCATAATAACGATAAGTACATAGCTAATCAAACGAGTACCTCTCGAAGCTGGGCGTGCGGCCTGGGAGGCCCCAGCATAGCGGGATCCACGCCCGCTGGCCCCGGCATCTTCTGCCTCACTTTTCCATAGCTCCAACCTTTCCTCAAACTGAAGAGATGAGCCTTAGCCCGCGGCACGCGACCACCTGCAGCCACGAGCCGAGCGGCCTCCGCAGCCTCTCCTGGCCGGTGGTCCTCTGTGAGGCGAACTGTGGTCCAGGTCAGCCTTTGCGACGAGGAGACTCTCACTCTGGGCTTCTTCTCGGACTTCTGCGTCGCGAGTCGCGACACTCAGTGCTGCGCGAGCCGGTACCGTTGGTGGGTCGCACACGACCCAAGACCTGACGACCATAAGCATAACACATCACATCGAGGCCGGAGGATGAATGTTGCAATGCGACCAGGGCATCGAAGAAGCTAGGCATGCTTCGTCGGGGAGGCCTACATCACGATCAAGTGCGCAGGCTGACCGATAAGACCAGAGCTGCACGGCAGTCCCCCAGGTGAGCCAAGGCCAGCCTGAAATGTGCGAAGCTGAGATGAGGTGCAGCTGGAAAGAAGCGAGTTCGTCATGCTTACATTTGACAAAGAGACAGAGAGACAAAGAGATGACTCGCAAACCAGGCAGGGAAGACCTGCCTCTCGTTTCTGAGGTCAACCCCGCTGCGCGCCTGCGCTCGGCGTGGCCCAAGCCCTCGACCCTCAGCACGGCACCTGATGCAAACGCGAGTCCTCTGTTAATCCTGTGGACTGTGGAAGTGAGTGCTTTCGACTCGACTCGTGCACAACCAGCGCAAACCCCGAACCTACCGCCGAACGGATGGGCTTCTTGGCTGTACGGCCTAAGCTCCGCACAGGTCGCACCGGAGAGCTCTGCTTCCACCTCGGCCTTGCGGTCGACACTTTGGCTTGGCCACAATGGGACATGCTCCAACCCAATGGAAATTCTGCAATTGCGGAGAGCCTTCTCGTGGATCAACAGGTCCGCATCCACCGTCATGATGACCTGCGGATGATTCTGTACGACTGGGAATGCTAGCAACAAAGAAGGGCCGAGGATGTTAGCACAGCCTGGTGATTGAAATCGACATTGGCAGGCTACTTGCGATGGACAGGGAGGGACCCCAGCACTTTTTGGAAGCGGGCTCCAGATTCATCCCGGCTGCTTGGATTTGATCCGTTTTGGGTCCGCCCATGGCCTCGGCCAGTTCTTCCGACGCGCCCGCGCCGCCCTTGAGCCTCGGAGGAGCAGAAGCCCTTGGCTTCGAAGCGAAGCGAAGCAAAAGCTCCAAAGCCAGGCAGAGAGGCCAAAGCCACCCAAGGCAGTAGAAGTATGAGAGACAGATATCAGATACGAGTGCTGAGAGACTTGATCAGCCTGAGCAATCCAAGATAAGAAACAAACAATCCGGACCCAAACCGAGAACGCAAAAGACTGGCGGCGCAAGATTGGCCGTAGCCAAGCCTGGATGTTCGCTGACAAACACGAAGGATACGATCACGAACAACTCAGACTCCGACACAAAAAGCAACACTCTATCTGCGTAAGCAACAGGTGGTCTCACAAAGCATGATGTCGCAATAAAGAGGAACACAAGAGTTATTAGATAGTGTGCAGAGCAACTGCATGCTCGGCTTCTCTTTAGGACTAGATCCCACATACCCTCAAGGCCTAAATCAATGAATGTTGAATAGCCATTCGTGATGGCGCCCATGTTGTGCTGCTACGAAAAGCTCTGCACTTGCCAACTAGGGGTTCTTCTTCTCACGACGGCAAAAACAATCAGCAGCAACATGAAGCGATCCAGGCTGAACTCGAGCCACCATACTTTGCGGTGGATCGCAAGCGATCACAAGCAACGCCTTGTCCATTTATGCTGCTGCTACTGGGTCTGCACCCAGTTCCGAGAGTACATCATGCAAACCCGAGGTCGCAGCTCCGCCAGCGCTTTGGCGATTCCGTCTCGCGCAGCAGCAGATAAGATCTGGCAGAAAACTCGCTGACCAGAGGTAGCATCTCAATCGGCATCTACGTATCATGCCGAGCACTGGCCAACCCTCTTGATCATGACTGATTCCCAGATGCATGCTGCTTGGCGGCAGTGAGAAACTTGCACGGGTCGCCTGGCCGCGCTTCCCGTGACCTGAGAGAAGCTCACATGCTCAACCGAGCTGACGATGCCCATCAAAACAGAGATGCTGAGTCGCAGCACCATCCACGACAGCTATGGTAGCCACGCTTCCATCCACATGCGCATGGAAGGTGTCCTGGCACAGGAGCTTCGCTGCATCTGGTGACTGTGAGGGTTCACAGAGAAGCCTGATTCTCTTTGGGCTCACCATTTCGCCTGAGCATGTCAACAAGCAAGTTCTGGAGGCTGAATCTTGCTCCTGAGTCTCAAACAACCCAGCCACAGAGGAGGCACCGAGAAAGATCACCTGCAAGCAAATGGGGCCCCTATCGTCGCATCCCGTCGCATCCAGATCCCGTGCCTCTGATCCCGCAGGGGCAGACTCAGCTTTGGGCCTTGGACCATGGAATCTCGTCGTGGCGCTTTTGCTGGCTTGGGTGGGCCGTCTGGGCTCCCGGACAGCACGTTCTTTGCAACAGAGCTGCGAAATCGCGCTACTTGCTCCTCCGTCCTTAGAGAAAGCCATGGAAAGCCGGTCCCCAAGTCCCCTTCACCTTCAGACTCAGATTTTGTGTGTAAGTTCCTGGCTCCATGTTCCAAGGCTGCAGCAGCGCCAATGTCAATGAAACATCCTGTGCTGGAGCAGACCCTAACAAGACGAGATGTTCTCCGAAGCATCGGTAAAGCGCTCAACCGGGAAGCGGGCATGGATGGTGCTGCTGGAGAGGCGAGTACTGGCCTGAACACTGAGCTTGTTCAATCCGCATCATCTCTGCTGTCGTCAGAATGCTTCGCCTCGCCACCATCCAGGGCGGCTGCTGCTGCCGACGCGACCTAGCAGCAGTTTTAACGATATAAGATGCTTGCCAGCCGCCACCGCACTTCAAGTACCAGACCCGGCCATAGATGGGGTGGCAGCCGAGTGTGCCACTCAGAGCCTACATTCTGGCTCTCATGCGCTCATCAAGTGATTCCATGCACGTTTGATGTGCACTCCAAGAGCCCGGCTGCACCCAGTGCCACTCGGCTCAGCTTCGTCAGCTGCTCAGCCTGGCGACATTTGCGAGGACCCCCCATCGGGCAGGCAATGCAATGCAAGACTGCTCAGTTCTGACGCTTTTCCATCACGTCCCGCAGCGACGAGATCCCAGTGGCAGCAATTTCATCAAACAGATCCTGCAATCCAACTGCGCAATGTGACTGTGTCCTACCACCTTTTGCCTCACCGTCATCCTGTCAAGTGCGAGCTTGTCCTTCAGCCGAGGGCTTGAAGACGTTCGGAGACATGCCCGAAGCCTCGCCTGGTGGAGAATCACGTCCTCGGCTCTGCGAGAAAGGGCGTCGAAGCAGACAACGAAAAACGAAACAAGAAAAGAGCCCGCCGCTTCGCCGCTTCGCGAAGGGCCATGCCGGGCCGGGACTCCAGCTCCAGCTGGCTCCGCGCCATCTCGGCGGCGAGGCCCAGCACGTGCTGCCACCGGCTCGCGCGGTCGCAGGCAAAGGTCGCGGCACTGCAGGTGATGCCGTCCGACGTCTGACTACGGCCAGGCAAGTCCGCCAAGATCTTCAAGACCTTGCAGGGTCGTAACGACGTGCGGACATTAAGGCTCTATTGGGGCAACAAGTTGGAGATGGAGCCTGTGACCACGCGGATCGTTTCTCGCAGGCACTCGCTGCTGAATTCCAGGAGATGACGTCTGGCGAAAGGCGCAGCGCGTGAATGGCACGCAGGCCATGCACCGCGAGCTGCCATTGCAGGGCAAATTCGCAGGCGCTGATGGCAGCATTGCAGGTTACGCAGCTCGGTGGCAGCTGCGCTGAGAACATCCTGAGTCTCCACAGATGCAGCATTGTTCAAGAGGGCTGCCAACGACAGTTCAACCAATCTTGTCTTTGAAAAATGAACCAAACGAGGCCCCCTTGTTCCACTGAGTAGCTCGGAAAGCATGGAGATTGCAAGAGTCCAGTGTCCAAGCTTCTCGCAGGAGCTTACCAACGCACTCCTGCGATTCCATGTTCACTTGCTGTTGCTTCGTGCTTGATAACTCATGTCGCGTGTTCATCAAGGAATGACAGCCCCCCCTCGCTTTGCCCCTCTGTCCATGCAACGGCGTTGAGCTCAAGCAATCGCTCGGCAGCCATCGCGAAAACTTCAAAGGCTTCTCGCCACTGCTTGCCCTTCTCGCACGCGCTGATGCTGGCAGCGGACGCAAAGATACCGCGATCGAGGCCGGACGCCACCAAAATCTCTGTGATATCCAGAGAAACTTCCCATCGGCGCGACTTCTCGCAGGCGCTAATCGCGGCGTGATAGCCTGGCCAGTTTTAGCAAGAAGACCCACTCTCTGGAACTGCCTCTGCGCTTGCAGCATTAATGCTCTGAGGGCAGGACCATTCTCGGCCAGCCGCAACAGTGAGCTGCCTTCGAAGCATTTTTGGGCGCGCGGGTTTGATCCCGGTTGCATCACCTGTGAGGCCCCCAGGCTCACGGTCTAAGAAGGTCCAACAGGGTTAGGCTGACGACTCAACACCCCGGACGCATAGCTTGCACCTGCCGCCAGGTTCAAGCTCCCTCTGTAGTCGCTTTTCGGGAGGGTGCCCGTGTCTCTGAAACTCCAAAGCAGCGGCAAGGTGACTTGCCTGCTGCACGCAGTAGTTGTAGAGCTGGCAGCCAGCGAGAAGACTTCAGGGAAGACTATGGTACATGTCGCAGCATCAGCCCAGCAGACAAGTTGAGTGACAGAGTCCTCCTATGATCGTCGCAGTCTTGACTTCACACCGTGGTGATTGCGTTACTGTCATGTACTAGCCAATCTATCGTTGATGCAATGTAGATGTAGCTGATGGCTACTTGGGCTCACACCCGTTACGGAATATTCTCCCACGCGCCTTCTCGCAACAGCTCGTCACCTACACAGGAAGAACAAAAGGAAGCAGTCAGTCGAGGGTTTCGACTCGCACCCTCGCACAACTCTAGGGTTTTTATTCTCCATGAGGATAGATAACGAAATCGGCTCCGCTCCCCTACGGAATCCCTGTCCTGGTGTGATCTTGATTGAGATGCTGCGAAAACGTCCTACTCTGCTTCCGAGATGTTCCCTGTACAAGTCTCAACGACTCGAAACCTCCAGTACGTGAGAATACTGACGAGTTGGAATTTTGGAATTGCTCAGCTCGTCACCGTGTTGCATGAGATTTCATCGGTCTGCAGTGCTGCCTGTCCTAGGAAAAAGCGACAAGCACCTGCAGACCCTGCCGCAGATCCACCGGAATCAGAAGTGACAGCTCAGGCCGCTGCCTGAGCTCTCAAGGATCTCCACCGCAAACACCCAAGCGCCTCCAAGCGCAAGCGCGGCGTTCAGAGCTGTGAGGTCCAGCCGCAAGCTCCTCGAAGGAAGATCTTCCTTTGTGCTCAGATGCGACGCAGAAAGCTTTCAAGAGGAGAGAGCCCCTTTCCTGCACATGTCCGGGACCTGGATGGTGAAAGGGGCTTGGCTTAGCAACATCTCTCTCTTTCATGGCATCTGGGCTGTGTGAAGCGACTCTTGCCGCTGTCTCTCCGGAAGAATCCTGTCCGCTCAACAGCTGTGTGGAATCTGAATTGTATGCGCAACACTCAGCAACTCAACAGAACTTGCCAATCTTGCAGTCTCCCCTTGCTTTCACCAAGCTTCCAACAGATGCAGTGCCTGCTGCCAGTGCCCAGCCTCGTCCCAAGAACCTCACGACTTTCGATCGGACACTTAAAGACAAGCTTGGAGATGCCTTGGTGAGTAGGCTTGCGATCCCTTGAGCTTCCCTTTAAACCGTTGGCCAATCCCACATTGCACACGGATGCAACAGCTGGTTGGTCTGCCACTTCTATGCGAGGCACTGATGAGGGTGCTGAAGGTGATGATGTCGAAAGTTAGACTGCCCGGGCCCCCATAGGAAGAGTCGTTGTCTTCAAAGATGTGCACTGCTTCTCTCCACCTTGCACTCACAATGCCCGCCGACGGAGCGCGCGGCGCACGCAAGCAAAGGCTACGATCACACTTCCAAAGCTCCTCACGAGAAATGGGACTCAATGCCATTGGCCTGCTACATCGTTCACAGCTGCTCAAGGCAGTGTTGAAGCTGATGAGGTCCATCGTAATGCCTTCGTTTGCCAACTGCAGGAGCCCGAGCAGCGCCCAGTGCCAGCTCTCGCAGGATGCCATGAGTGTGTTGAAGCCTCGGACTCGGATGCGTTTGTCAGTCCAGGAGGCCCCTCCGAGCTCAGGCGAAATAGGACATCAAGTCAAAATCAGCAACCTGGTTGCTGATGGTGTCAGGCTGCAGCTTCCTGAACTTGCAGCGCGGTGTACTCGCACAGTCGGAACTTGCACTCCCAAAACAGATCCAGATACAAGCTGCAAGCGAGCGTCTTTTCCGTGGCGGTGTGAAGTAACTGGTGTCCAACCGGCCACAAAGCCTTCTGGCATGAGCTCAGCACCGTGTTGCAGTGCACCACGTTGACATTGCTGTCCAGTCTTTGGGTCCTCGGAAAACTTTGCAGCAAGACAGCACTCGGAGAGAGCCAGGCCAAGGGGCTGAGCAGAGCGAAGCAAAGAAACCGCCAGCTGCCAATGCACCACGTTCGCCAGACCTCCCACAGCCCGAGGCCCGAATCCGGAAGCCCGACATTTAGGAGCCGACATGTTCTGACGCTCAGCTCCGTCCTCGTAGCAGAACCGTGCGCTCCTTGTCTCCGGCCAGAATATGTGCCCCCGACCCCGAGCCATGGAGTGCACCTGCAACGCCTGAGTCACCGAAAGCTCTCACTCCGTGCTGCGTCCCTGGGTCCCTGGCCCCGCCGCCTGCCAGCAGCTCTGGGCTGGCTTGGCCACTCTGGATCTTCCGCAAAAGCAATTGGCCGGCATCCAGAGGCCTGAAAAGCACGAGGCGTGCTCCAAAGGAGAGACATCAAGGGATGCGGGCACTGCGACAAGGGATACCAGCACCGTCTTAGGGTACTTGTATAGGCTTAGGCTTTGTAAGGATACCTTGATTTTGCGGCTCTGGCCATAGGCGTGCCCTGCACAGCTCACGCAGGAAGCCATGGCCACCAAGCGCTTGGGATCTGCAGCAAGGTGCAGAGGCGTGAGGTGCTCACGTGCTCACGACTCCGACAGCACGCTAAAAGGTAGCATACGACTGCTGACGGGCTTCTAAGTTGACTGGGACGCTGCTTCTAGCTGAGATCCCAGAGGGCTTCGGCACGCTTCTGCTTCTCCACTTGCGAAGTCCAGCGGCTCGGAGCACTCCCACTGCGCTCACTGCGCTGACTGCGCTGGGCCCCGGCACCTCCAAAGGGGAGGACTTCTCGACGGCTCTCAGAGCCAGGTCTGCGGAGTCCTGACGAAAGCGAAGCAGCGAAGCCTGAACCTTGGGCTGTCTGTCTGTCTTTCGCCTTTAAACCGGGCGCCTCCAAGACGTTGCGCGGCAAAGGCGGCCCTGGCCGCAACCGGCCATAGAACATGGCCACGGTTTCCAACCTCAGCAAGCCACAGCCCTGCACCGCGTGTGGCGCCACAGCAACAAAGCTGAGTGCTTAGCCACTGGAGGGACGGAATGTCTCGCTTTCCTTGGATGGCAGCGTCCAGCTCGGCCTCAACGCAGCGCTCCGCCAAGTATTCCAAGAGAAGCTCAGATGCGAGGTTTCGGCTTCAACACGTTCATGGAGCCATCGAAACGCCTGCAGCAATTCGCGGGTGGTGACACGTGACAGTCCCACTAGCTGACTAGCTGCTCAGCGGTCTGCCTCGGAGGATGCCGAGCCGTTGCCCTGCAGACTCACCACTCCGTACCACTCTCACTTTCTGGTGGGCATTCGTAACTCTCGATGCCTGTGCCCGGGTGGGAAGTGGCAAGGCCTCAAAGGGCTGCAACCCTCCGCTTCCCTTCTACTCGACACTGATCCTGTGGTACTCGCCTCGATGGCTCCCCCTTTCTCCAGGTGCGACCGCAAGCCCTCGCTGGCACCGTCCACGGCAGCAGCACCCAGCCTCGCATCCCGATCCAAAGAAGCAGGGTACAGAAGTGACCAACGGGTCGAGATGGGTCCGGGTCCCCGGACAGATCCGGCAGACGCCTCAGCGCTGCTCCGCCGGCATCAGAGGAGAGGCTGCTGCCCACAGCCTGCGCTCGTGCCCAGCTACCAGTACAAGTCATCAGATCAGATCTTTAAGAAGTTCCAAGCGCCTCCAGGGCTGTCCACATCTCCTGCAGGTTGGGGACCTCCTCGATGGCCAAGCTGGCCATCTGGCCGAAGGCCAGCAAAGCCTGGCGCGACCAGCGTGCTCCGGTGTAGCGCGGTGTGCGGCGCGGTGCAGCTGCCTCGCCTCTGCAGCATCGGAGGTCCAGCAAGACGGCCCAGCCAGAAGTGCCTCCAGGCCCAACCTTGGAGCGAAGACAAGCGAAACGACCGAACCGACCGAACCTGGAGCCAGTCTGAAGATGTCTGACACATTCTGAAAGAATCTGCCATAAGCTGTGTGTTCGTACGAGGGATTCTCGGGTCGAGCTCGTTTGGCCTGCCGGACATTCAAGCACCAGCGGTTGGAGAATGCCATCAGGGTTGAGCCTTCGGCTCTGGGGCCAGCGGATAAAACCGCTGCTTCTTCCGGGTCCTCCACTAAAACAGGGGGAAAACTCGGGCTGAGGCTCTAAAAAGACAAAGGCACAAAGCTGCTGACTTTGACTGCGGCCAGCGGCCTGCCATTAGCCGCATTAGCCTTGGCCTTGGGGATCACAAGTCATGTGAAACGGCCAAGCTCACCCTCAAAACTGGACGTGCCTCGGGCCGTGAGCTCATCTCTGCAGGTCGCGAAGCTGACGGAAGTCAGCCATGAGCCCAAGCGGCCCAAGCCCACGGATCTCCGTTTCATTAAACCGGTGGCCTTGGCACCTCTCGCGTCTAGTCATCAAATGCCGTGCCAGAGCTTTGCTGGATCAAGTTGCTAAGTGACTTCGCCTTCTGCGAGTTAGCCAGTTTTGGCAGCTTGTTGACTGCAGCTGTGCTCTTGTGCCATGCATTGAGGTTCCTGTGTGAGAACTGACTGTTCTCCATGCCGGTGATTGCCGGTGGCTGATGACGCCGCGAAAGGCAAGCAGGTGCTGGGATCAGAATATCTCAGACTGGACGGACGATTATCTCCCAGCCGAGCAAGGCCTTGCTCGATCGGCACTGAAACTGATCCAAGATGGTGTCGGTGTCCACGTCGCGAGGATGCTCGTACACCACATGTTGCCTGGCCAGGCGGCTGCAATTTCTGGGCGAGTATTCCATCTGACACCGCTGGTAAGAGGTCACACTGCGTGTTTAAGTTTGCAAGACTTACTCTCCCGTCTTTCTATGTTGCTGCGGATCGCCTCTCCAAGCACATGCCGGTGTGCACCATGCTTGGTCTTTATCCAACCACATCATGGTGGTGGTCGCTAGCCACATCTCGCTGGATCCAGGAACCGGAGCAACAGCCACCTCGTTGGTCCATCACCCAGCCAAACCAATGCAGAAACTAAAAGAGGACAAAGACACTGAGACTGCGACGGCAGCAAGGCATACAAGCGATGACTGAAGCTTTTCGCCGACTGTCTTTGCCTGCAGCGCCGAGCTGCAAATGTCAGCAGGACAGGTAGAACTGAGCGACCTGGAATGCACGGCGGCGGGAAGAGAGCGCACCCTGCTGCTGAAGCCCGCGGCCTCTGGGACTGGGAGTGCATTGAAGGGCAGCAGAGTGAGAAAAAGCGCCAAGGCTCGGACTCAGGAGCTTCAGCTGCCGAGAGAATCGAGCAGCGCGCTGGGCACAGGGCGGCTCAGGGCGGTCAGAGAGCTTGGGCTTGGGCTTCGGGAGTTTCCAACAGATTTCACTTCGGGGAACGGCGTCTATGCCAGGAACGCCTGATGCATCTCGGCATGCCGTTCCAGGAGGCGCTGAACCTGTGGCCAGCTTGGATCAGCTTGGCAGGGCTTTGGGGGGCGCGTTGGCCTCCAACGCACTGATCCCGGCCGCACTGAACCAGCCGGCGCGGTCGACGTCCTCAAACAAAAGCCGCTCGCGCACCTGCCAATTCTGGAAGGTCAAAGCGGGCCTGCAGACCGTGTGCTGTCAAGTGCTTACTACCTTGGCTGCAGTCCTCCAAATAATACATCAAACATGCAGCTTGGCAAACGGACCATTTATTCCTGACGGCTGAGATATCGTGCCGGCGCCGATTTCAGACGGCATGCGAATTGTGTAAGCTCGTGATGACTATGGCTCAAGTTCAGTAGGTTCGTCCATGCAATCTCTGGAACGCGAACAATTGCCACAGCCCAGTCTAATTTCGATCCTGCGGTGAGCCTCCTGGCCACGGGCCAGGATAGCAGCCAGCTCGGTGTTGAAGTCGCCGAGCCACTGGCCGGAGGGCAGCTGGAGGGCTCAGACAAAGGCCCCTCCTTTATTTTAGCCCCCACCATGCTGCAAGGTCGTCGCTGTGCGAAGGGAATCAAGAATCATCGGCTGAGTGCTTTAATGTGCATATCACATCATATCACCACCGCCGCCGCTACCTCACCCTCATTCGAAGTGTCGTCAGCACTATTACCAGCACCACCGCAATCGCCAGCATCATAGTCACTATCACTGTTGCTGACATGGCGGCCGGTGTCCTGGCACCCTTCTGGACTTCGGTAGCTCTGGCTCTCCACTAACGGTGGCATGCGGGCTTTTCCGGTGGGGCTTTAGACTGTCAAGAGACCCTGGATACCAGAAGTTGGAGCAAAGGCTGTGACGAAATGCTCAGTGTCCAGAGCTTGCTATGCCACAGTAGTGAGTGTGCTCCACTGCTATGCAAACTCTGGCTGAGCAGCGGGCGACAGTTCGTCTGTCGAGGATTTCGTCGCATTGCTTCCGCAAACTAACCTTTACGCCACAGTCTCGCAGGGGCCGTCGCGAAGAACAAGTCCCAAAGTACGATTTCGAGGCTCTCTGCGGCTGGGTTGCTGGAAGCGTGCTTGCGGTGTGCTCATTAGATATCGCATTCTGGATTTCCTGTCGGCCAGATTCAATCCGATTCAAGCTGCATCCAAGAAAGATCTATGCCTAGCCTGCCAAAGGCCCCTCTCGGGTTCAGAATGGGCCTCGCCGGAGTGGCGCTAAAGATATGCGGGGACCACGACGCAGGCCCAGGCTCAGTGGCCGACCCTTCGAATCTCTCGTAATTGGTGGTGAGACTCCTGCAGAGCGCTGATGCATTCCAGTGATTCAGTCTACAGTAGCACGCAGCACAACACTCGCATGAAGACTCCTCCATCAGCTCAAGGATGTCCCACTTCAAGCCTTCAAACCCCGGAGCTCCCTTCCCTCAACTGACGCTGGCACCCCAACTAGGTCTGGCACTTGAAGGTGTCGACCTTACATGGACCGAGCACAGCAATAGGATTGGCATAGTCCCCCGTATGCCTTCCGACACTCGAAGCAAGCGCATCTTTCTGCACTCACCTCCAGGCCCTGCCCTGTTTGCGCTTACTCTATTGTAAACCAAACTAATGCCATCTGCTGCTACTCCTTCGCTCTCAGAGGCCCTGAACTACATGCCTGCTGATGGGCATGGGGCAAGGATCGTTTGCGACTTGGTCAACAAGTCCAGATCTTGTCTTCCTATTGTTGAGCATCTTTGTGCGACTGTGCGAATCTCCTTCGCCTGGCTGGCCGAGGACCCACGTTTGCAGGATCTGCTCCGACAATTGCATATGCACAGATTCGCTTGCAAAGTCATAATCTCAGGCGTCAGCATGTTGGATGCTCGTCTCATCAGCTCCTTGCATCGCTCAGCCACGTCGTACTTGTCGAATGGCTGCTGTGCCTCGGAAAGCGAGCCGACCCCTCAAGTACTCAAGAGTTCAGACCTGGAATGCGATGTTAACTGCACACAAGCAGAAGCACCAAGAGCATATCAGGCCTGGCTGACTTTGACGTCGTCCGCATCATCTTGCGATTTCTGGCTCGCTGGCGGTAGACCTGTCCAGGCCGCTGCTGCTCCTCAGCTCCTCTTTTGCCCGTGCCGGACCCTGGACCCTGCCTCCGGCATTATCTATGTCAAAAGCCATGGCCAGCCCAAGAGCAAGAAAGCACTTCGATGTGGGCTTGCGGATTGAAGTATTGAGGCTCAAGGCGAGCGAGAAGAAGGTCGGTTTCAATCCTTGTGTTGCTGGCACTAGTGACTAGTGTGCTTGCACTGCAGTCCGGGGAGGTCTTTATAGCTCACTGCTAAGTCAGCTAAGTTGAGGCTGAGCATCTGGGACATGCCCGACAGCATTGGAGCCAAGTCTGCTCAAAGCTTCATCCTGCGTTGAGCGGCAGTTAACACATTGCGGCGTGTGCACAACCTGCCACGCACGATCTCCCGTTTCTGCAGCTGAAGTCCCAGCGCTGTCCCGCCACCAGGCCGGCTGAGTTGAGTCCTTTGCGGGTCTTGAAATGTCTTGACCAATCTGCGCATGCTGCAGTCTAGTGCACCGAGCACCATGCCCGGGAAGACACACCCCAGATGCGTTGCGGCAACACCTTTGCACAAACACTCCCAGCAGTCCCCTCGAGACCGCCACACAGACTTGTGCTCCCCTCTCGGCTCTTGACTTGCTGCTCTCGCAAGGCAGATTCTAGCCGCAGAAGGATGTGTGCATCTGTTGCAGCATAGATGACCTAGAGAGCAAGGCAAAAGACATTCTCTCAAAAAACATACTCTCAATGGGCGAAATCACAGGTGCCGGTGAAGGTGACGTGTGCCGGCCTGTGAGGCACTTAATGGACGGAAATTCCAGTTGCTGACCTGGACATGTGCAAGTCTACTGTGAATCATGGGAAACGTTTGCTAGACCGCAGGGGCTTCACGCACAACAGTTGCAACAGCGTTCATGTTATTACCTTGGGGCGCACTCTGCTCATACTGCAAGTCCTGTCTTCCTGGGTGCAGCACCCGATACTGCTTGTTGAGGGTCTCGCCCAGATACTTCTCCACCTGCAAGCTGCAACCCAAGGTCAGCCACAGGCGGCTGTCTTTCATGGACAACATTCCCTGCAAGATCCCGAAATCATCGAAGAGGATCCACGGACGACACAGCAGCCATGCGGCAGGCATCTGGGACCCAGGCCATGCGAGACAGAGACTGGTGGCCTCCCACGATGAACACCTGCTCCGACAGCTCCTCGCACAGCAGTGCCATACTTGCGCAATCCGTCTGCGCAGCTGCGAAAGATGCCATCAGCTGCGTGCTGGCTCCTGGATAGGATACGGTGGCAGGGGATGCTCGCCGATCTCTGCTATCTTCGAAAAGTCATCCACCTCCGAGACTGCTGGTGCTGCCGTGAGTTTTCTGAAATGCGGGAGCGGGTGGCACCTGCAAAGCTTCGCCCAACAGGCTCTCCCGTCCAAGCGGGGTGTCCTGCACAGGGCGAACGAAGCCAAAACTCCCGGCATCGACATTCAAAGGTCCGGCCTCTGCGCGAGGATTCGTTACCTGCACCCTCCGAACCCGCTGCGTATAGAGGTCCAGTACCTCAGAAATACTTCGCATCAGGACTGGCCGGGAGGTGTTGCGAGCATTGAGGGCACGCTTGCGAGGTAGTCCTTGCCGCTGAAGCTTCGACCGTACGGGCCGAAGAGCATGTTCAGTCGGATAAGGTCCTGGACAAGCTACAAATCCCATGGTGACGAAGCCGACGACGAGGTCGGAACATGCGGAAATCCGAAGAACAGCTTGGTCATCTCTTCCCGCCTTACAAGCGCGGGAGCAAAGGTCGCACAACAGGAAAAGAAGAGCAGTGGGCTTCAAGCTTCATGACGTAGTCCATAACACAGTGCAGAACCTTCCAGAACCGGATGGAGTCAAGCTTAAGTGATGGAAGCATGCTGGGGCACCGCGCTGACATGTAGAGCGGCCTCGATTCGGAGCAGATTTGCAGCATGGATTTAGCACATGTGCCCAGTCATATTTGTGCTCGGCGCGCTGACCGAAACCGAGAAGTGCACAAGCCAAACTTGCGCGGAGAAGGCCCCAATCAAACCATGAGCTGAAGCTGGGCCCTCAGACGTCCGGTTCACGCAATCCAGGACGAAAGCTCGGCTTGGCCTGGCAAAGGAAGGTTCCAGCTGCCAAGGTATGGCCGTGCCCATCGCTGCCCATTGAAACATAGCTTTACTGACTCGGCTTCAGGCGTTGCTATCTGGATGATGGACACAGGCCTTGAAGTCCGCAAATCTGACATCTGTGACATTGAAAAAAGACCCAACGTCGTTGCCTCGGGATCCGGCTGTGGATCAGACCACTCGAGATCGATTCCAACGTAGGCTGGCGCAGCCTGTCAATTCCCTTAACAGACAGAGCGAATACGACCAGCACCGAGAGGTCTCTCCACGGCTCTGTTGGGCCAACCCTTTCACAAGATGGTGGCAAAGCCGATGACTTCGAGTCTGACTGCCTGCTGAAGGAAGGTGAGCACCTCGCAAGCCCCACGACTCGTCTTCATGGTCCGCTCGGCTTCTGGGTCTGGCACGTGCGAAAGGCCCTGTGCGGAGTCCACAAAGTGGATGGCATCGAGTGGGAGCTCGGCCAGGGGACTCGGCAAGCCCTGGCAGGAGTTGAGAGCTTCTCTCAAAACTAGAGAAGTCATCCGAGCATCAGCTCGACACTGCTATCACTGCTTCTTGCTCGTTGCTTGCATGTTGTTCTCTGTTGGCCAGCAGCTCCAGTGTGGCATGGTGCGCATTCTTCTCGATTAAAACCAAGTCATTACAACAATCCCAAGCTGGTCGCGTTCCTCAAGGAGGCCTCATCGTGATTCATTGACATGTTTACCAGTTTGGCCTCTTCGCAACACTCGAAAAGTTTACAGCCTTGCACAGACTAGTCGATCTCTTGCGGAGGGTCCTAGCAGGGACACACTTTGAGGCTGTTCGTGCTGCGAACTGAGCCGAAAAAGGGACAAAGAAAGGAGTAGAAAGAAACAAACAAAGAACAAGAACAAGCGCGAACAGCGTGGGACGAAACGCAGAAAACAGATTCGACAAGGATGCCGAAGACAAAAACTATGTTTCCAAATACGAATCAATGAAGAGCTCCAAAGGTCCCTGCGCAGCCACAAGCGGGGACCGCTCCTCCACCAGCCCACCAGCCCGGTCTCTTTTTGCAGGGGCAGCGCCGCCCTTGCAGGGGACTGCGGGGGCCGACGGGGCTCAGGGCCCAGTGCTCAGGCACACATCTGCGTCGTAAGGCAGGCGCCCACAACTCCAAAGCCTCAGAAGCAGAAACACGATATAACACGATCAGAATACGATCTAATCAGGTTGGTTCCATCTCCCAAGCCTGGAATGACCTGTCAGCAGCTGATACACTTGAGGAGCATGAAACTCTATCATCAAGGGACTCCTGTGTGGACGCGGAACTCGGGATAAGGACCCGAATCCGCATGTTCCTACTCTTTGCTTACTATGCACCGAAAAATATTTCTTGCTACTATGGGAATCCTGGTGGGGTTCGGGTTCACCATGCCATACTATGCTCGTGAGATCTGGGATCTCGGCATCGTCCGCCTCTCCGGCCAAGGCCAAGATGCTGTAAGCATTCACCTCACTTCACTGATGGCTGCGCATGGCTGCGCGGTGCTGTAGGCTGTGGCACCCATCGAACCTCCAAGGACTGAGAGCAGGTCGCTGCTGTGACTCCTCTCCTGAAGTACAGGAAACTCTGTGAAAAACAGTCGTGCATACTCGGATGTACCGGGCGCTGGACACCCAAATCCTCGGACAGGGCATCAACCTGATGAACTTGTGAAACCCAGCGCAGTGTGCAGCTCGAAGCGGCAAAGCCCGCACCGGATCGAAGGCCAGCTGCGGCCAGGAAGTATCGCGCATGCGAGAGGGTGGAGCCTTCGGAACATATAACTTGGAGTGAGTGCAGCCACTTGCTACGTGCCATTGCTGAAAGCTACCTGGGCACACCACCAGCCCTGCCAGAGGCTTGGGTCGTCGACGTGAAATAGATAAGGGCATCAGCTCCCCATCCTCCAAAACTTCAAGCGACTCAGATCGGTTGAATGCTAAGAGGCTTTGGGGGCTTAGTTTTGGGGCACAGTCATCCTGTGTTCCGAACCAGACGATGGCTAAGTAGCTGGCTGTCAGCCACATCCTCTGCTTCCGGGGTATCTCTTCGTCCTCCAGGCTCATGACTTTCAACGATAGATCCGGCAATGATGAAACCAACACGTCGGAGTCCACGAGCCTCGTCGATCGGAGCCTTGCTCGGAGGAGGCAGCAGAGGAGGAGGCCGCATCGGCCAGATGTGCGGCAGCTTCGGCCTTGGGAACACGGCTCCGACGTCCCAAGACTTCCGTAGAAGCGACGGCATCATGGGCGCTGGGGCGCCGGCAGGAGGGGCTTTCCAGAACGAACATCGGCCTGCCAAGGACACAAGAAAATCTGGGTTGGATTCGGATGTGTGCAGGCTCGGTACAAAGCCTCGACAACGAGGCTGGTTGAGTAGGACCAGGGGTTGCGTGACCTGCAAGTGCCAACGCAGCACCCGCGAGACATGCCGGACTGACATTCTCATGACCTGCGATAAGCTGCCGCCTAACCTAAAAGCTGAGATTGCGGCAGGCCTGTGTCCAAGTCTCGCTCCCGTAAAGCTGCCAGCGCCTGACGTGTGCTAAACACAAGTGCATGTTTCCACTTCGGCTGCGCAGCCTGCAACAGCAAGGAGATCGGCTCAAGATGAGCAAGGAAGAATCGAAGTCCATGCTCACCTTGAAAAGGCATGTTCTGGAGCCCTCTTCTGCAAGACCCCCTCTGCTTCAGTTTCTGAGGCAAGCACTTTGCCGGCCCTCTATGACTTTCAGCACCCTCCTCAAGGACCAGCCTCGGGGAGCGCCATGAAACGATGCCTGCTACTATAAGGACCGACCACGAGTTCAGCAACTCGCACGCGAATTACAAAAAAACGGAAAACCTCCTGCGACACTTGAACTCAAGAATCCACCAGGACAGCGGCTGGATCCTCCAAGAGATTCGTTCAGTGACTCCTGCGCAACACGACCTACTGGCTTTTCCTATCCCTCAACTTGATGCGGCTTACCCCCGAACAAGTCTTGCAGCTACTCAGTTTGGCGCACCACGGGCAAGAAGGAGAGCCCGATGCGGATCACGCCAAAGAGGTCCCGGGCCTCCTGTGCGGCAAGGTTCAAGTCCGAGCTGGGAAGACACCGACGACAACGTGCCTCGGTCAAGTGGTACATTAAGACTTCCAGATCGTCTGGCGTGAGGCTTCTCGGGCCTAGCTTGAGACGTGCCAAGGCCGACGAATGGGAAAGCAGTCAGGTTGTCTGTTTTAGTCCAGGGTCTCGGCTGATACCAAACCGTGGAATGAGCTGGATGAAGGCAGCGGGACCTTGAAGCCACAGCATTCAAGCTGAGCAGTGCACCAAAAGAGCCAAGTAACACAAGGAATAGCTGCCACTCGCCGTCAGACTTTTGTCTGGGGACAGTTCCGACCACATCCAGGAGCTTGCTGCCATTGATGCGGCTGAAGGAGTCCTGGTGCAGCAGCACCCACTCCTGAAGCAGGCTTCAGCAAACGCCTCATCCGTTTCTCATCAATTTCATGTTGCTGATACCGCCTCAATGATGTCCACCACAAGATCTCGAAGCTTCTGGCGCTTGGGGGTCTTCATTACAGGTGAGATGGACCTGAGGCTGTGCAGTTCTGCAATCCACTGGCAAGCGACCGATGGAGCACTGGCCTCATCGTAGTCTCGTTTAAGACCCCGAAAATGCACTCTGCACCTCTGCAGTGGACTGAGGGATTCATGTGCCCATCTTACACATTGTCCGGTAGATCCGCTAGCCTGCCTTCATGCACATGATGCACCTCAAAGAGGTTGGAGCACGCTGTGAACAAGTCTTGCCGGAACTCTTCCTGTCAGAGCCAGCTGGCCTTGCACACTCCCTGGGTTCAGTGCTCATTGGCTCTCCTGTCTCCGGCGATACTCGTTCCAGTCTGTGCAGTCCAACGCTGCCAGAGCTCCTAGTCAGTGTCAAGAGCACTGAAATACCAGCAGAACGCAGCGAGCTGAGCCATCCCGCTGTAGATGATGTTGGCAGCTAAGTCATTAACTGCCTCGGCTTGTGCAAAAAAATGTCACGTCACATGCCGTCCTCATCAATCTCTCCATTCCTCTTGGAAGCTTGCTCCCCGTGCACATAGATCCAAAGCAATCTCCCAGATTCTCTGGGAAGCCTTGTCTCATTGAAAGTCCAACACGTCCTTTTTGCAAAGCGCCGAGGACCGAGAACGACGCATGTATAGTGAACACGGCTTTGTGAGGGGAGACCTCGTCGTCGCGCACATTAACAACTGCACACTCCTGGGCTTTCGTGATCCATGTCTCTTGGCACGGGGAAGAGCCGAAGGGCATCGGGCGCGGCATGACGAAGGATGGCGGCGTTCTGCCGAAGCCTGAGCAAAAGTGCAGCGCAAAACGTCTGTCATATGCAGCAGTACTTGGGCAACGACGCTGGTGGCAGGTCAGACGGAAATTCAGGCTTCCAAATCAACCGCTTGTACCTCGCACCCGGCCGAATTGGCCACCCCAACCACAGTTCTGCAGAGTCCATCGAGGTGTTGCAAAGTGGCAACACAGATCCGTAGTGCTGGAGGCGCACCCGCGAGATCCTTCAGAGTTTCTGCACTGGAAGCTTATGCAAACCCAGCCCGTCGTGCTGGTTTGATCTCTGATTTCAATGCAAAAAATGAAGAGCCCTAAACGGGTTGACGTTTGAAACATCTCTGTTGTGCACGGAAGCCGAAGCACCTGTGTGTGGAAGCCAGCATCCAAGAGATCGCGCAACATGGCTCACAGGGTTCATTCTCCATTCTACTTTGGAGCGGAGTTGAAGCCCTCACGGATACTGAATGCTACCGACCCTTGCAAACCTCGCACTCCCCATACCCCCCCCTTCCGCCCCGAATCTCTGCATGTCCACGAAGGGATCCTACAGATCTCACTCGGTAAGCCGCTGAATGTTGTGACCGGGTGAGCTGTAACTGTGACTCGGCTTGCGTAGCAGGGGCTACAACTCTACCATGACGATGACCAGTCTGCAGCAGGCTTTGAGGACGGCAGGGCATGGAACTTTAAGATTCATTGCGCGGAGGTATCTACTCGGCAGCGTGAGCAGGCTTTCTTAAACAAGATCCTCCTTGGCAGTCAAGAGTTGGGGAGTGCTGTTGCACAGAGGATAACAAGTCTGGAGATCTGGGTTTGACTTCGAGACAGAGACCTCTGCAGCAACATCTTGTCCTCCTATGTACAGGCTGCTCAACTGGCTTGCTGTGAGGGATTCGTCCATGTATGTGTGCTGCTGTGGTGCTACGAACGCCGACAGAATCCCTCAACAACCACCCAAGTTCAGGCCACTCAGTGCCAACAAGGATGTCCGTCTGTCGTGAGATCACAGCAGATTGCAGCTCGTTCTGGGCGCCTTTGTCAGGGCACTTCTGTCGCTCTATGTGGCTCATCCTTGCCATCCCATCCTACGTAAACCCGCAACGAACCCACGAGACCACAAATCAACGGCAGGAGCCTCGGTAGGTGACCGAGATCCCGTAGAGGAGGTGCTGGCGGAAGGCCCCGACGGCGCCTGGAGCTTTCATGCACAAGTCCCGATTGCGTCAACTAGGCTGTTCATCTTCATCATAGTTACTTGAAAAGCGTGCTTACAACGCGGCCAGGTGGTGTTCTGTTCTGCTCCTCGACTTGGACGCATCTTACGCCGTTACGCCGCAGGATGCTCAAAGGGATGGCCTCCACTGGCGCGGCCTCCATGGGCTCAGCAGGCGGCTCGGCTTCCGGACTGCACAGCAGAGAAAGCGCTTTGCGCACATTGTGACATGTCGTAGCTGTCAGGCCTCCCGATAACTTCGGCCTGGGTGCGAGACTCTGCCTACTTCTGGCTGCATGGCTACTTCTGTTGACACCTCGTGCTGTGAGAATCGGTGTCGAGCCTTCAGCTTACCATCGCGGAAGTCACGAACAAAGTCTCGTAGAACAGGAGCCTCTAAGTCCTCCCCGCGCTGCAGCCAATGTAAACTTTTGTATATATTCTGTAAAGATGTTAAGATCCCGTTGAGTGCGCATCGCTTACTCCCGGTGCATTCTCCTTGTCAGACTCCCAGCGATAGCGCTGTTCTTTGTCCACATCCAGGATGGCAAGCGCTGGGCTGGCAGTCACAGCACAAAGCTCTCGAACCTGAGCATCTCGAGATGCGCGATTCAAGCGCCAACTCACACTTGCACTCGTCCATGCCTGTGGCACGGCACCCGACGGCTGCACCGCCACAAAGAACAGAATGGAGGGCACCTGGACTGGACTGACATGTTTGCCATTTGCCATCACCCAGTGCGCTTCAATGATGCATCCATGCATTAGATTCCGAGAACGCAACTTCTCCATCCTGCTTGCCAACGGAGTCATGCACCTCCCAAACAATTTCTTGCTTTCATGCTGCAGTGTGATTGCCTTCCTGGTGCCTCCTCTGCGATTTCCATGAGTGATTGGAAAAGCTGATGCTGCCTGCACCGAACCGACCGACAAGGTTCCAGTTGCTGTGCTTGTACGGTACCTGTACGGAGGCAGACCCTCCAGGAACAAACAAACGCTAGGCACCTGACCAATCCCGCTGCACTTTGCATGCCGGCGTTCGCACTAACAGCACAAAGATGCACAAAGCACGTAGGTGCGTGGCGGAGTTGATCTCGTCGATCGGGCGAGAGAGGTCCAGCCTCTCTGCAAGCCAACGTTTCCAGCACTCCAGCTTCTGTGACCAGGAGGTGAGCAGGCTTAAGCCGTAGACACTGGTCGATTGTAAACCTCCAGTCTTCGCTCCACCACGTCCAGCATAACCCCTCGCGAGATGGCCTCATCCAAGGACAAAAAAAATGCCTTTTTGATTCGACGTGCGTGCAGAACAGCGCTGATCGCTGCCTGCGCCTTCGTTGGCTTAGGAAGGAATTTGGTGTAGTCGCGATCGTGCGTGTAGGACAAGCAACTTAGAAGCCGGGCCGAGAACGTCCAGCACGTCAAGTGATCAAGGGTTCTGTGCCTGGCCATGGCCCTGTTAGGTGGCGTGCATTCTGTCCGGAGGATCCGCGGATGAGCTTCGCAGCCGGTGGTTCTGATAGGCCTGGCACGTCTGTAGAACCCTGCAAGCGAAGCTGAAGGCTGGCAACCTCCGACGAACGGTACTTCTCACTGACGGACCAGAGGATGAAGTTCACCCGCTCTCCCGACGCGATGTCATCTGCACCTGCGTCTTGGAAGCGCGGGTTTTGCCATGGGGAAGACATAGGCAGCAGAGACATTCGGTAGGTCTGAGCCGCAGCGCCGTGACGCTGTCGCCCTAGGTGAAGGACCGCGCGGCCCTGTGTTTTGTTGGCAGATTCGAATCGACAGCATCCGCGGAGCCAAAAAAGCGCCTTTTCGTGCGAGTAGGTGTACTGCATCTTTCGGTGATTCGCGTCAGTGACCAATCCACAGAAAGTTAAAGTCGCCCCAGAAAACTCCTGCAAATGCAAACCAACACAGACACGAGTTACCAGATGATGGGCAAAACGTGTCGGGTTCACTCTTCCAAGGCATACGTTGAGGGTGACATCGGCATCATCCTCATGCATGTCCAGGCCCACGTCTTCACCAGCCTTGTACCTGCAGAAGTCTTTAGGATCGGACTTTCGGAGCAATCTCAATGTGACTCCAGCCCCTCTGCCTCACGATGAAGCAATGATGATCGCGACACCCATCAGCTTCTTGTGGATACAATGCCATCATCAGGGGCATGAGATACTCCTTTGAGGGGCGATTTGTCAACAACCGCTGCACTCCATAGCTCCAGACGCTAGAAGGCACGGTCGATTCCTGTTCTTCGTCGTTTGAGTTGAAGTGCTGCAAAGCCGTTCGGCAGGTTCAGAACCTAAAGCCAGCACCCGGTGCGCATATCAGCGCCGGCCTGCTAAGGTCAAGGTCTGACCGCCGCCGGAAACTAGGGTGGCCAGGGTGGGTGCCGCTCACGGTTGTTACTGAACACGCGTTTGTCTCACTGCATAAACTGAACGGGCACGACTGCAGGACAGGCCTCAATGGAGCTACTGAACAATGCAGGTCTTGTCCTGCTGAAGCTCGGTGATGAGAGGCTCCAAACCTCGGTCTCGGTCCATTTCTCTCGCAGGAACGTCGAGCAAAGGCTCCCGAGCTGTCTTGCCGGACAGGCATCACCATGAGTTGTTTGGAGGCCCGCACCGAGTTGATTGAGAACCACTCCATACCTGGCAGATCATCTGTCATACCAGAGTTGTCCCGTGCGAAAAACACACCGGTTGGGGCACCTGTTCATGCCGTTAGGCCGATCCAATGCCTGCACAAGGGCCCGGCCCGGGCCATGTCTGCCATCTCAACCCACGGGTGCCCCGAGTGAAGCTTGGCACTGCCCATGCATGCCACTGCGTTCGGACATGTAGTGAAAGGCCTCGCGGGCGGTCTGCTGAGCGTGAGTCACCTCCTGCGCAGCAAGCGACACCCGACCCTGACATCTTAGCTGCCGAACCCTGAGATGATTCACGTGTCGATTGGTACCGTACACGACTCTCAAAACACTTATCTGCATCAGCAGCCTCGACGATTGCAACAGTAAACCTTGTTCATGGCTTCCCGCACGCAGCACGCAGTGTGGAGTGGCATGTTCATGAGATGTGAGAACTTCCAGCTCTTGGCTAGAGAGGACACAGAAACATGCAAAGCTTTTGCGAGACAATTGTGCGGCAGTCACGATATCGCCCGAACGAAGCCACGCCTCCAGCAGCTTTTCACAGAACCTGGCTCAACCGTGTGTAACTCACCACAAACTCAGAAAACAGAAGCAGCCTGCATCAGCAGCCTGCTACTTTTGCTGCATGCCGGGCCGACTCTGAGTTGAAAAGCTCAAAGGAATAGATGCCGGGAGCATCTTCTCGCAGCGCCTCACAGTGTCGGCTCCAGAAGTGAAAGGCTCCTCCAACACCGCGCGCGCGCGGGTGTGTGTGTGTGTGTGTGTGTGTGTGTGTGTGTGGGTGTGTGTGTGTGTGTGTGTGTGTGTGTGTGTGTTTGTTTGTTTGTTTGTTTGTGTGTGTGTGTGTGTCTTTGTGTGTGTGTGTGTCTTTGTGTGTGTGTGTGTGGTGTGGGTGTGTGGGTG